>BRYE01000006.1:16401397-16403897 GCA_030159115.1 Actinidia arguta var. hypoleuca | reverse complement strand
GCATGTTTTTATTTTCATAATTTAGAAGGAAAAATACAAATATAGAATTAAAAAGTCATTTTTATACAAATATAATGTGCATGTTTCCATTTTCACGATTAGCAGGCAAAAGGCTTATTTAGATTTTGTACGAAAATAAAACGCACGTTTTTATTTCCCTGTGTTAGCAAAAAAAATATAATATCACGTCCTCACAATCCAATAATGAACATTCATAAGAGATAAGAGAATCCTAACTCCAACGAAAAGCAGTTTCGCCAATGCAAAGAAATGAGTTGGAAAAAATGTATCTGCATCGGCAAAAGTGTTTGCCAACAAAAATTTGTGCATCGGCAAGTCATCGGTGAAAGTATCTTGGGAAAGAGTTTTGTCGATTCAAAGTCGTCACATCGGCAAAAGCAATAGCTTTTAGCGATGGGATATTGCATTGGCAAAATGATTAAACCACAGTAAGTATAGGTAGCACGTTGGCAAAAGTGCTAAAAAATATGGGTATTTCGCACTTTTCCAACCAAGACTAAGTCGCCAAATAATTTACTAGAATTTTATATTTTTCCGTAAATACTTTTGTCAATGAGTTATTGTGTCGGCAAAAATATTTTATACATTTTGCATTTTTTATTTTATATTATAATATTTTTTCTATATAATTCTTCTTTTTATACCTGTACCATCCAAACGTCTTTTTAAAACGTATTCATACATCCAACATTATCCCAAACAAGTAAATCATTAATCTAAATTGTTTCTAAATTTCTAAGACCGATCCATTCTAAATGCATCTCAATATCCGAGAAGTACACTGATTGAAATAGGAGAGAACAAAACAAAGAGTCACAAGATTGCCGAATCAGAGATGTTCATCATCAATCTGTCAACGAAAATAGAAACAATTTGAGCATCTCATGCATGAATTGACTTCAAGAATGTCAGAGGATAAATAAAAATTAATCTAGACATTTAACATAATAATTTGCACTCAAGATAGCAAAGATGGAACCACGTTTAGACAATAAGCGGCCATGGTCCCTCCTGCTTTTGATAGAAACTCCAGTATAATATATGTCGCATGCATATATATACAATAAATATGATATGGTGGCCCTCCGTCTTCCCACGAATGCCTCCTGACCCCCCAATGATGGAATCTTGGTTTCGTCCCTGCAAGATAGAACACATTACCTCTTCTTGTTCCAACATTGAAGATTCCAACCTTCCCTAGCTTTATCTTATCAAGTGCTTTCACATGAGTATTCTACCAGATGATAATGTCAAATGCACACAAAATCTATATATCAAGAGTTATACGATTCATTATCAAACCTCCAATGAAAATTCCAAAAAGGAGAAGAAAAAAAGAAGGAAGACTATATGGAGAAAAAAAAACTTACTGAGATTAAAGCTCGTCAAAACAAAAGAGGAATAACCATCTAGCTGCATAAATATAAGCACGCGATATTTGTTGATGCCTACCGAAGTATGGTTTGGGAGCTTCTCCTAATCTTCCTCTGGTTCTGCAGGAATGACATTGAAGTATATAAATTAATCACAAGTGAAACAAGCACACAACTATTTAGATGAATCATTATATTTCTTTTGGCGTAAAGAGACTCCCAGTCTTTTTTGTTTAAGTTACACTACGATACAAAGTCGTTGGAACGATATTAGGAGGCTGTCATTAACCCACTAGCTTTGAAAACATTGCATTAGAATTGTTATAAACCTCGTTATACCAGTTATAAATTTATTTTCATAAAATTGACGCCAATTTAAAGACCAAAATGAAAATGAAAAGAAAAACGTAACATGTTCATGAAATTATATACCTACAAGCCTGTTTTGGGTGATTAATTTGTGTATTTTGACAAATATATCAAATAATGACCTTAAGGGATTGGTAGAAGAAAATGCCAATTCAAAAATTTTGGTTCTAAAAAGGTAGTAAGAAGATTCTATTAAACGAGGACTATTACGAAGAACAATTGCACTATATCAACAGCCATTACAACATTGTATCAAGAATTATAGAATAAAGCCCCAACCAATCCTCCTCCATTGTCACATAAACAATAGAGGACCAATTATCCATGAAAGTCGCAACGTTCTGAGTAAATCGCTTTTAATAACACCATTGTCCAAGTTCCTTCAAAATAGCTTTATATGACACATGTAATGTACTGAAACAATGGAAGCACGCTACACCTCTCATGCTATGAATTAGCCATTTACTGAAGACAGAAAAAGTTGCACTCATCAAACACCCATGTGAGAGATCATTTGGCAGTTGACAAAAGAAAAAAATTATTCCCAACCCCCCTGACACGGGGTGTGTGACGGTCAAGTTTTTTGTCAACTTTATTCCTTTTCTCATCTCTTACCTATTGTGTAATTCATTTTAAAATGTTACATGCATGCATATAGTTTTTTTTAAAGGACCCGTCCCATCTTCCCACTGCCCGTGTTAGGGGATAACTCTCCTTTTCAAAAGATAAAATGGATC
>BRYE01000006.1:16356397-16358897 GCA_030159115.1 Actinidia arguta var. hypoleuca | reverse complement strand
GGTTGCCTAATTTTCATTTCAACAATTAATTTTGAAGGAAAAAGTATACATATGGTTCTTTTCTTTCTATGGTAATAAAATTCTTATTTACCACAAAAACAATTTCTTGTTCAAAATCATTACATTACTTTCCATATAAGATAAAATTTAATTATTTTTTTTTTATTTTAAAAAGGAGTAAATAGAGTTTCCATCTCACGAAAAATTCCTCTAAAATAATATATATATATTTATATATATATAATAATTATAATTCAAGAATAATGAAGAATTTCTTCCATTTGAACATCAGCAAAGCAAATATTTCTTAAATTTAATTATTTAATTTTTTTTTATATTTAACTCCTAAGACACTCTCTTTATTAGGGATGACAACTATACTCAAATCCTATAGGGTCGGGTCGAACCTGCCGTTTGGGTATAGTTTTATCCGAGTTTTTGCTCCATAAAAACTAATATGATAGGAGAAGTGAAATACCTAATCAGATATAGTTTAACTACCTTCATACTCAAATACCCGACCCCGACCCAAACCCAATTTTATACTATATGTTTATCATCATTATTTTTGGGATATTATAAACTACTTGGATATTCATGATTGGTTATTGTATGTAAAAACAATGCTAAAAAAACTAAAAAGCGACTTTTTGTGTCGGTTGGAAGGGAAGATTATTCTATATTCACGCAACAATATTCCAGTATCTTTCTCATATAAACACGTACATTTATACATACATTTATGGATAATATAGCTATCAAAACCGCTAAAACTGGACCACATCAAACTAGTTAAACTACCCTAGGAAAATAGTTTTGCGATTCAAATTACTTTTTTAACCTTTATATTTTTATTAAAATAATTTTTTTTTAGATTCTTCTACTTTTAATTGTATTAATTAATTTCTTAAATTTGGTCTTTTCATCTATATATTGTTAAATTTTAATATATTTGTTAGAAAAAATATGATCGTATTAAAAATACTACCATTTGAATAATATGAATGTTTTAAAAATATATTCTTTAAAAAATATCATGGTTGAAATAATGTGACAATTTCAAGAATATGACGGTTGAAAAAAAACTTAAGAATAAAATGAATAAATAATAAAAGTATTCTAATCGAATAGAATTAGAATAGAGATACTAATAGTTAATATTTAAAAAGTGACTAGCTAAAATAAAATTTATGATTTTTGAGTTATAATTTGGCTCAAATTTAGTGATACTGATTTGGATGTATATATATATATATATATATATATATATATATATAAAGTCCCATTTAGGGAGTCTAACTTTTTAAGGGAATACAATTATTGCATTTTATTTTTATTAATTTTATAATTTTATCTCTATAATTATTACATTTGATTTTTTGTGTTTGAACTTTGAATGGAATGTTGGTTAAATAATAAATAAAATAAAATGAGTAAAAGGGAAAAATTGCTTATTTTCTTTATTAACTTTTTGATTTGAACTAGACACTTCAAAATAAAATAATGGTACTTTAATTTAAAACGATGAGAGTATATGATTATAAAAGGCGTTGGCGGTCAGGTGTTGGCCGTGCCAAGTATTAGAGAATACATATCTTATATCTATCCCACCTCGGGGCTGCACGCGAGAGGCGTGTTAGAGAAACCATTACTTAGTTCTACAAATCACAGTCTCTATCTCTCGAGTTTTGCTGCTAATTTAATTCGACAAGTTTAAATTACTTTTGCGATGTTATTATTGCATATATACACGCTTATTTTGATAGGTTTTGCAGAACTAAAAGTATATTAATGAAAATGACATTAACGAGGATGACTGATAGAATGACATTATGAAACGATATTCCTAATTACGCAACCGATTCCAATGTGGTTTTAAAATCACCACTGCAATCTCAGAAACAAACAGTGAAGCACTTTTCTTGTTCTTGGTCGAAGAGGAACCAATTGTGAGGTCCCCAATTTGTTTTGTTATCATCTAACTACAAGGAAATAGATGGAAAAGGACCTTACTGAACAAACAAACAAAAAGAAGCAAGTGTTTTGAATTAAATTAAACCAGCATAATCACGTGTAAACGAAGACTTAAACCATTCAATTAGCGTACGACTCTTCTTATGAAGCCTTGAGAAGAACAAAATTGTGCACTGGCCACGTGAACGCATGAGGATATGTAACAACGTTGATTAGGATTGCGCGTTTGATCCCTCCTTTCACTTGAACGGTGAAAAGAGAGAGTATTAAATGTTATATGTCATCAAGTTTTTATCAACGTCTTCTTTCAATATCTCGCGATCACTGATTATATGATTAGAAAGCATTTTATGAATACAAAATCAAAATAAATTACATCCTACGACACGTGCTGTCAAATAAAATAGTCTAAAACTGTCTAGTTGGATACTCACGATTGGTTACATGTTTAATAAAATTACGTGAATACATAATCAATATAAATCACATCTTATCGCATACAGTAAAATAAGACATTGATTAAAAC
>BRYE01000006.1:16338897-16341397 GCA_030159115.1 Actinidia arguta var. hypoleuca | reverse complement strand
AAATAAGATGTGTTAACAACTAACACAAATACAAAATACATATAAACTTGAAAAAATTCATTTTAATAAAATAAACTAACAAAATTGATTTGACACTTTTGAAATTATGTTTCTATATATATTAAGTATTAGAATTATGGTCGTGTTGGTGGTAAGGTGTTGGTGTGGTGAAGGGGGAAGGTTGGCGGTGGTGGTGATATAGTGATGGAGGTAGGGGGTGGGGGTGGGGGTGGGTGGTTGTAAGGCAAAATGGTGTTGGTTATTTTCCAAAGTGGTCCTGGCAGTGAGGAAAGTGGTCTCAAATGTCCCAAGTGGTCATGGTTATGTAATATGTGGTATAGTGTTGTGTTGTGACCCAAAGGTTTTCGTGGTTATATTGCAAATTAATGTTGGTTAGGTTCCAAGTGGTCATGGCTATGCGGCGAAGTAGTGTCAATTATGTGCTAAAGTGGTCATGCTTATATGGAACAGTGGTATTGGTTAGCCCCAAAGTGATTGTGGTTACAAGGCAAAGTAGTGTGACTTTGTTATGTCCCAAAGTGGTGTTGGTCTATGTTACCTGGGCTCGGGTACGGTGTCGGACTCAAGTACGTGTCTAGAGGTCGGACTCGCATGTTTTTCAAATTATCGGATCCGGCTAAAAATTTGGGTACGAGTGCAAGGATACACGTGTATATATATTTGTATATAAGAATGTAATGAGTTTCAAATTTTAATTCAATTAATTAATTAGTTTTTTATGGGTAGTTAATTAATTAGTTTAATGCATGTTCTTTTCTATTTTTTGTTGGATTTTGTGATTGTTTAATAGGTCAAGATTTTATATCGTTTAATGAGCTGCATAGTTATTCTATAATGGGTTGGGCAATTTAGTTGTTTAAAGGCCCAAACATGAAAAAAAGGCATAAAGAAGACTTAAGTTACAGCCCAAAGAAGAAATAAATCAAGCCCATGATGGAGGCCCATACATTTGAGAACCCACCCCTTTTATCATCGTTCTCAAGTAGAGAAAACCCAATATTGTTAGAGGTGCACGCCTCAGCGCCTTGAGGTGCAAGGCGTAGTGAGTCGCGCACACGGTGCCCCAACATGGGTAAGGCACAACCACTTCAATGAGGCGCGCACCTCACATGCCTCATGCGATTCTTAGATCCGCTAGTCGTCGAAATTCAGATCTGATCGCCATCGCTAATCTGATTGTCATCGCACGTAAGTAAGCACCGCTCCTCTCTCTCTTCTCTGTCTGTCTCTGTCTCTTCTTTTTTTATTCTCTCACAGAAAAAGTATTGCACAATAATTTTCTATTTTCTACTTTTTTTATATTTTTCTTTTTTCTGCTATTATTATTTTTGTTTTATCTATTTTTTTCCTGTTATTATTTGTATGATGATTAGATGATTTGCTACTTTAATTTTTTTTTGTTATATTTTGTAAGACATTTGCGATTTGTTACTTTAATGAATTGTGTCTTATCTCATCTATCAAACGTATATTATATTTTTTTTATGTCGATAATGTGCGCCTCGCTTTGATAAGGCGCACGCCTTATCTTGCGCCTAAGGCTCCACAACCTTTTGTACCTCGATGCGCCTTTAATAACACTGAGAAAACCCGAGATGCATCAAGGATTCATGTAGAACAGTTGAAGGCAAGACGCAAGTTGATCTTTTTGTTTATCAGTCAATCGGGTATTGTTGTTTTCTTCTTCTTTTTCTTCCTTCTTCTTCGTTCTTCCTCCTCCCCCTTCTTCTTTGACCTATAAAATCAAACATATCCGCCTGTAAGAGCCATATCCGATGCAGATCTTGTACCTATACCCGTGTCGCGTCGACAAGGGTACTTTCCCTAAATTGGTGAGTCCAGGTGTCATAGATGTTGGTTATAGGAATTTCCCAAAATGGTTGTGGTTATGACGCAAAGCATTGGTTATGTTCTAATGTGGTTGTGATTATATAAAGTGGTGTTGATTATGTATCATACTGGTCTCATTTATAACTTAGCAATGACTAATGAGTTATGACCTATACTGATTTTGGATATAACTTGGTTATGACCCATGGTACCTATGTTACCCGGACTCACTAATTTGGGAAAGTCGACGCGACACACGGATAAGGGTGCGAGATCCGCATCAGATACGGCCTATTATAGGCGGATATAGTTGATTTCGTAGGTCAAAGAAGAAGAAGAAGAAGGCTGAGGAAGAACAAAGAAGAAGGAATAAGGAGGAAATAATAATACATGATTGACTGACGAACAAAATGATCAACTTGTGTCCTGCCTTCGGCCATTCGACATGAATCTTTGATGCAGCTATGGTTTTCTTTCCGTGAGAACAATGATAAAAGAAGTGGGTTCTCAAATGTATGGGCCTCCATCATGGCTTGATTTATTTCTTCTTTGGGCTGTAACTTAAGTCTTCATTAGGCCTTTTTTTTTCATGTTTGGGCCTTTAAACAAATAAATTGTCCAGCCCATTATAGAATAAATATGCAACCCA
>BRYE01000006.1:16306397-16311397 GCA_030159115.1 Actinidia arguta var. hypoleuca | reverse complement strand
CACTCTATGTCATAGTCTCGCCCACAACCTTTTTGGACCATTAAGGGTTGGTTTCTTCTCATACTTTTTTTTTTTTTTTATCATTGAGAAAGCATATGCTCCATGGGAACATAGCCCGTGACAAAAAAGAGTTCCATAACTTCTTGGACAAAGACCTCATTTCTTGTTTGGCTGAAACAATGTAACCCTCTTTTCATTCTGAGGTGCCACTAAATGTAGGCTTACTAACAATAGCTTTGCAATGACTATAGGGTTTGTGGCCAAGGAGAAGGTGGAGATTTCAGGAGATAACAAGATCATATCTACCCTTTCAGGTTTTATTTGATGATCCTGTATATCTCCAATGGAAACACTTCTTGGATACTATTCTGTGTACTACTAACAGATTGATAAGCACTAATGGATCAGTAGATTCAGTACTCAATATTTTCACATGGATTGTCTCAACAAATACTATCTCGCAGTTTACACCAAGGGTGTTGATCTCAATGGCAACATAAATAATATTTTGAGTCTTTGACTAAACCCAAATGACTCTGAAATTGTTTTGTTAACTAATTTGTGATTCCCCAAAATACACTTAATGCTCGGCCTTTAGGAATTAGCAAGGTATTTCAAACTGTAGAAAGGCAGTTTTGGACTAAACCCAATCCCAAAATGATATTTGTATTATCATGAAACAAAGATGGCCTGAAGCTGAAGAAAATTAAAGAATGACAGTAAATATAAAGAAGTGGGCTTGGTAGTGTTGAAGAAAAAGTCACAAACACATTACATGTTTTAAAAGTAAGTTAACATCAATGACTAACAAAGAAACTTTAATTAACATGAAAAACATAACCAAAATTCTATATTCAAGTTAGTATGAAAAATTTATCTAAACGAAAGAACAATATACTTTGTAGTTCAATAGGCAGGGGATACCTGTAAAAGCCTTTCCCAATATGGTAATTAACCCAAACAAGCTTCTCAACGGGATTCAATTTTTCCTCGATATACTTCTGTAAATTGAAAACATGAAAATGACACCAATCACACTATTGCTAAAAAAATTTGTCAAGCTAGCATTATATGAATTTCAGCAACGAAACAGTAATCTTAAAGCACGATTCCCACTCTGATACTCACCAGTATACCTATAAAATGAAGAGGCTATTTGCTTGAGGAAACAATATTTGCAGCCTAAACTCGCCATAAATATATTGAGGTTAGTCCAAGGAATCAAAACAGAACAGGAAGTGATGATGGCAAGCTAAAAACACCAAAATATTATTACTTCACAAACACTTTCCCACTCCAATACTCACCATATTCCCTGTAAAGTGAAAATCTCATGCTAAGGTACATTTACTTTTGGTGGATTCGTATTATACACCATCCTCCCAAGAATTCTTTATCCTTCTCTTTTAAAAAGTTCCATTTCTAATCTAAGAAATGAAAATACCACCTAATATAATTCCTAATCGCAAAAGATATCCATAATAGATTCGGTATTCCAGAGTACTATATCATCCTACATCAGGTGGCATACTAAACTACAATATGTTCAACAAATAGATCGTTCTATTCAGTGGATTTAGTTAGCTAGGATACCTGGGTTACCATAACTTGGGCAATACTTCCGTACATATCTTAGGACTTCAAGAAAGAGAAAAAAACTATGCAGGGCTTGTAGTAGAAATCATTCAGGTCTTCAGAGTGGTAGGAACCAAATAAATTTCTAATAAAATTTTGAAAGGGCAAATCATGTGTGCCCTAGCCTCCTGTTGTGAAAGAGTTTTCCTTGCTAGTTCTTCAAAACAAATGGTCAACCAAACTTGAGATTTCAGCCGAATACTAATAAGCACATAACACTTGATTGCTATGTTATTTAGTTTGTGGAGAAAGCCACGCCGATCAAAAGAATTAAGGACATTTTGGTGCAAGGAATACCCTTGCAGGAGGTGGCTCTGCCATTGGTTCCTCATTTTGGTAGAGTTGTCTCCTTGTGCGTCTGTGGAGTTACTCGCACCCACTCATGAGGTGTTGGATTATAGGATTCTTTTGGAGAGCAGATTTCTAGCCTCATTTTGATTTATAGAAGAAAGGCTAGTAGCACTAAAGTAACTGACATGCCGGCTTTCTGGTCAGCTTAATGCAACCAAAAATGGCTGTAAAGGATCACAAAAAAATGATGATGAGTTCAAAAGAAATTAAAATATCTCAATACATACTGATGAATACAACAAGGCTCAAAATGCCCTTGAGAAAACAATTTCATAGAGATTGATGAACAAAATGAAATGAAATGTACGTGGTAGTTGATTGCTCTTCTTTGAAGATCATGAGGCAACAATGGATGTTGAGGGTATTTCTTAACCAGATACTGCCAGTTACGTATGAAGCGTGGGTTAGAAACCTCGAAATAGCAATATAATCATTTGCAATCCTATGAAACGTGAACTGAGAGGGATAGATGTCTGGACACTCACCATGTAGATTTCAAAAGAGTCAGAAACTACAATGTCCTCATCCACCAACATCGGCACATAACCAATTGGATTGAGCTTTGTAAACTCTATATACAATGATGCAAAAGTCATTACAAATCATATTACAGCAGATAAGTAACAATTCCAGTCCAAATATGCATCTAGATTTCAAGACTCAATTTCGTAACCCAAGCTTAGTGCCCCATTGGCATGTCCAACTTTTTGGACTTTTTTGGTGAAGTCAACAAAAAAAATCACACATAACTACTAAAACCAAACGGACTTTCGACTTCTAGGCCTTTAAGGTGGAAAAAGGCGTAAAAATAAAAAATGCTTGGTTTGCCAAACAGGGCCTTACTATAACAAAAGAATTTAAGCAATTAGTTTCGTTTTCTTCTCAGTTTTTATTTTGTAAACAAAAAACTAACATCATAAAAGAACATAATCATCTCCTTTTTTTTCTCTCTTTTGGTATAAGTAAAATGATTTATATGTTTATTTGGGAGACAACACTTCTACGTGCACACTTCCCAGACACACCCTTCTCAAAAGGAGCGAGTCTCAGCTCCTAGTTCATTTAGACCCTTTTGTGGACCCAACCCTTGTGACTTTGAGAGACGGCTTGTCCTGGGAGTGTGCACGTATCTTCTTTCTTGGGGAGGGGAGGGGAGGGGAGGGGAGGGGAGGGGGTTGGAACATTGCTATGCAATTCTAATTGTCAAAGAGTGCAAAGAACAGTATAGTGAAGGTCCACAAATGGATTTGAAAAACAGGACTTAAGTTATGCAAGTGGAACATAGATTGTCATATTTCCAGCACTAACTAGTTATATTATAGCATAAGGTTAGCTAAACCAATTGGATGACTCGCACAAAACACACCCAATAATCTGAGCACAACTATGGCCCATTATGTGCACGGGATTAGTGGCGGAACCTGGAAATTCATTCAGGGGCACTCTTTAATCACAACCTTAGAAAAAAATTCCCAATCAAAGATAATAAAATACATATAAACTTGTATATGTATATAAGGGGGCATTCACAAAATTTAAGGGGGACACTATCTGAGGATTTGATTTTAGATTTTTAAAATTACACATATATATATTTTTAAATCTGAGGGGCACGTGCCCCCTCTGGCCCCTTCATACATCCGTCCCTGCCGATCATAACAAAAATTGAATATTAATAATTTGATGATTGCATTTTTATGCATTATTTTATGTTAAAAAAATAAATTAACAATTAATGATAACCTCCAATTCGTTTGTGAAATTAATATTGATAACTTCAAATTCACTAAAAAGGTATTTCAAAGACTTCTTAAATATGTCTCTAAGTTGATATATTTGGATTGGAGACAAAAACACTCTTGTTATATGTCTATAAGTTGGTCTATTTGGCTTAGAGACAAAAACACCCTTATGTTTAATCAGATTTACTAAACTAAACACTTTAAAATTTATTTATCAAACTCATGCACTCTTTTAAAGTCGTGAGACAAAAACACAATTTCTTATGAAGTATTGAGTTAAAGGCACGATTTCTCTTGAAATTGTGGGATGAAAAAACGATTTCAAATAATAAAATTGGGTAAATTTGTTTTAAAATTACTTTTTCGACCAACAACTTTATAAAAAGTTATGATTTAGTTCCACAATTTCAAAAAAGTGCATAAGTTTGATAAATAATTTTTAAAATGATTGAATCTAATAAATTTAATTTAAAACTGCTCTAATTTGGTAAAAAAACTCAAGAAAAGTTACCAAAAAGGATGAGTCCTATAAATGTGGATCTCACCACATGTAAAACTATTTGACATGAAGTGAGGGTGTTGACAGGTGTGTGTGAGACCCATGTTTTCACGATTTATGTAAAAAAATTTGTATAAATATATATGTAAAATTCTATTATTAACATTACTTATCCCACATAAGGGTGGGTCCTATATAACTCTAGTCTCACTTAAATTCCACTTCTCTTGGAAGAGTTGTATTAAAAAATTTATACAGAAATTTTATCAAATGACTAGGCACACGTAAAATTATTTGACATAAATGAAGGCATCTAAATAATATTACAAACATGGGATTGTTAAATGTATTTGTACCATTATACCCTCAGTTGAAATTGTTAGAATTTTTTTGGGTGAATGAAAAATCAAAGGGCTGCAGATTTTAGCCCTTAATGACTACATTATTTGAGCCATAAACAACATCTAATGGCTGGTATGATGGCAGCCAATAAATCCACTAATGAGAGGGGTTATGGATGGGTTTATGGCCATGTTTATGGCTGGAAGTTTGTAACATGAAATGTCACTTTTTTCACTATAAAAAGCTAGTTTATTTAGCTTGAAAAGACACACCAACACACAACAAATATTTGAGTTCTTTAAGAGAGATAGATAGATAAAGTTTAGTTCGCCAAGGCTACTTCGGAGATGTTCCGAAATTAGTGGTTCTAGCCGTTTTATCTTGGAAAGAAGACGTCGACAACAACCTACAACACCCTCGGTAGGCGGCGA
>BRYE01000006.1:16276397-16288897 GCA_030159115.1 Actinidia arguta var. hypoleuca | reverse complement strand
CGGGTTTTGGTTGTCTTGTAGAACCTATGGCCTAAGGGATTTGTTCCCCAGGCCTTTCTGTTGCCAAGATAGTTTTCCAGGTGATAGGAGGGTCTGGTGATTATCCCTTAATGGCAGGTAGGCTTGTTCGGGCAGAGTCTAGTGCTCTTAACGAACTCATCTAAATATGTCTTCAAAGCTCGTCATAACTGGTTGGCTGAACTCATTCTAACCGATTTACTTTTGTTTTCAGAACATAGAATTCAACCGAGCTCAACTACTGGTTCATGACGACAAAGCCATGGAGAAGTTTAGAGCTACCCATGGCATCCCTACAGATGTTACAATCGAACATCCTGGGACAAATGATGTCCCCCGCCTATTGGCGGACAAAGTGGATCGCATCTCAGTTCGTATTTGGCTAATCCACCAGGACAGGCTTCGATTCTCGATCAACCCGCAGCTAAAAGAAGTGATGGCTTGTTGCCATCTAACTTTTATGCAAGTGTCCGTCAACTTTGTCCGTATCGTGCTTGCGGTGGATACGTTGATGCAGATATTAGACAAGTCTTTCAGTGCCAAAGATTTATTGCATGTGTACACTATAGTTTAACTAAAGAATGTGCCGATCAACCCTTTCTATGAGGGTAATCACTATTTATGCTTGAGGAAGCCTGACCAGCCTCAAACGAGATTGGTCACCAGCAATCCAGATAAGAACTTGTTTCTTGACGAGTTTGTTTGGGTTTTGGGCAATTGAGAATTCCGAGTTGGGGATGACGACCTTTGATCATTCCCGAGGTATAATGGATGTTTGCTTAATAGTAAGTATATCTTTCATAGTTCCTGTGTACTTTGTGCTTTATAAATTTTTTATGTATCAGTGCTGACAGTTGTTCTTGTTGCTTACGTAGATTTCAATGACAGGTTAAAACGACATTCAAACGACTGCAAGGAGGCCATCCGAGCTGCCAACAACAGGCATGAGTCTAGGGATGTTGACGTGCTCCTCGCGTACCAGCCGCACTATCAGCATAAGATTCCATGGAAGACCGCGAATCTAGTCAAATCCAGTTTTCCTCCACTGCATATCGAGTGCTGAGTTCCAAGACACAATACGACACCTTCAGCCTCGAACGACCCAAAACTGAGCCCAGCACGCATACCCTATTGCAAACACAGGGTTTTAGAGAGGGTTTCACCTTGAGTTTGTCCAGTCATTCCTCCTTGAATTCCCCTAACAGCGAGGAGGAAGAAAGTGACGGTGTTTCCAATCGGCTTATGCTAAATAGGAGGCGGGATCGAGTGATCTCCGTGGTTGAACCAGCAGACGTAGCCTTACCAATCTTTATCTTGAGCTCTAATGACGAGCATTCTAAAGATCTCATCCGCGTCCCACCTTAGTGGAGTTGTTTGTGGCTGCAACGGGAGTCAATCTAAGCCTATCTGAGGCCTTGCCTTCGGGCAAACGCAAAAGGAAAGAGCTCACGGTGGGACTGCCCAAGAAACCTTGAGTGAAATTAGGGGAGACAAGCTCGACTGCTATTGCCGAGCTTTGGAAGCTTGAGTTTTCCTCCTTCGAGCCGGACAAGAAGGTGACAGTAGCTAGCTCCACTAAGGATCATGATACCAGTGTGGCACTTGCGCGGGCTGTTATATTGCCAAATGATGTCGCTGCTCTCTCCGAGGAGGACACCAAAATGATGAGGAGTCTACTGGTAATGCAACACATTCAGGTGAGCGATATGACTTTGGTTTTTCTTTGAGCTAGGAATTGTGTATTCTACGCTTAGCTTTCTTCCGTGCTTTCAGTTTGTAGAGCCTTGAAAGAGCAATAAAGTTCTTTTGGATCGCATGGCAGAGCATTCAGATGAGCTGAAGAGGGCCAAAAAGAAAACGGACAGCCTAGAATCCAAGCTAAAAATAGCTAGGCTCGCATTGGCCGACCTTGGTTAGCTGAAGGTGTTGAATCAAGCCTCGATTTCGATGATAACAAAACCATTCATTAGTATTTAACATGTTTACTAAGTATGCAGCGACCTACAATTCATCTGATCAATGGAAGTCTCTTAAACACTTTCCAACAGAAAGTGTCGACACCTTATTTAATGTGTCGACACCTTGAGCCCAGTAGTCAAAATGATCAAATCCGAGAAAGACCAAGAGAACTCATCAATCTGGATTTGATAATAGTAAAAACAGATGATATAAATCCAAGGAATGATTTCACAAAGAGATAAAACCAACTCAACGCCTGGATTATCAAAGAATCGACAGAAAGTATTCTGCATGTAAGTGTCGACACCAGGAGTACAAGTGTCGACACCAAAAGTCAGTAGCCCAATACCAGAAATCTGAAGGAATAAGTGTTGACACCATGTATCGACACCAAATGTCAATAGAGGCTAACTGAAGAGTTTTGAAGACGAAGTGTCGACACCTGAATCGACACCAAATATCAGTGGACTCTTTGAAGACAAAGTGTCGACACCATGTATCGACACCAAATGTCAGTAGAAGCTAACTGAAGACTTTTGAAGACGAAGTGTCGACACCTGAATCGACACCAAATGTCAGTGGACTCTTTGAAGACAAAGTGTCGACACCATGTATCGACACCAAATGTCAGTAGAGGCTAACTAAAGACTTTTGAAGACTAAGTGTCGACACCTGAATCGACACCAAATGTCAGTAGACTTTCTGAAAACATAGTGTCGACACCAGATATCGACACCAAAAGTCAGTGTTCAAACTTCAGAAGTTCTTGAAAGAAAGTATCGACACCAAGATCAGCACCAAATGACAGTGTGTAAACTGAAGCAAGTAGTGTCGACACTTGTATCAACACCAAAAGTCAGTAACCAAAAATAGATTTTTTGACGAGAAGTGCCGACACCAAGATCAGCACCTGGAGACGATTTTAGGCAAGAACAGAAGAGTTGAAGTGTCGACACCATGAAACAATATGTCGACACATGGGAAGTGTCGACACCATGAAGAAGTGTCGACACCCAACGGGAAGATTTTCAAACGCAAAGTTATCTGATATAGCATTAATGGCTTCCCAACTACCACCAACGGTACACTCTTCACTCCAGCCATTAAATACAAGTCTCCAAGGGCATTTATCACACAAGGGTATGATCCTAAGCCTTTTGATTTCATCTTACAAGCTTCAAAGTCAAGAATCCTTGAATATTCTTCTTGTCCCTTGGTGTGAGCATTGATTGTGATACTACACTCTTATCCACTCTATTTGAGAGAGTCTTTGATCTTAAAACCTCTATACTTTCATCCTTGCTAGTTTGAGTGTGACTTGATCAAAAACACTTGGCGAGAGTTTTGAATGTTTCTCTTATTGAAAGCCAAACACTTAAGAGTTTGAGTGTTTCTTCTTGTAAGTAAAACACTAGGAAGTTTAAGTGGGGCTTGGACAAAATCACTTGGTGTAAAAGTGAGTTGGACACTTGAACAACCAACCCCCACATTGTAGTTGCGGATTACAAATAGTGGAAGAAGGTCTTGCGGAGCTCTTGGGAGGACGTAGATCACAAGTTGTGATCGAACCTCGGTAAATTTGGTGTGCTCTCTCCTATCATTATTATTGCTCATTTATTGCATTGCTTCCATTAATCTTTTTATAGCATTTTACATTCATTGTGATTAAAAGCAATTAATTGTAAATCACCAATTAAGTTTGAAAAACCCAATTCACCCCCCCTCTTGGGTTGCCTATTGGGTTAACAGAAGGCAGATTTGGCTATTTCGGAGCAAGCCTAAGATGCAAGCTATGCGGCCGCCACCTAGGATCAAGATAAGGTAGCCACTGTTGAGGCTACTTTTGCCCAACTTCAGGTGATGGCGTGTGGCCCTGTATATGAACGAGTCTTCAACAAAGGGGTAAATCGTGCCAAAGACAACTATGTTAGGAAGGTCACCGAGGTCCGCTTTGAATCTTTCCTAGAAGGGTGGCTTGCTTGTCAAGCGAAGATCGGTGTTCTTGAGGACAACCCAACATGGACCAAGGCTGCTCTTGCTCTCGAGTTCTCTGAGCCTCCCTCGCCTTATTCGCCCATGATCCTGCCCGGCTTCAATGATGAAGAGTACATGAACAGGCTGTATGAGGATGTCCCTAAACCCATTCCTGCTCACGTCATGGCTCCGACTAACGAAACTATCAACCTTGCAGAGGAAGCTGGAGAAATAATAGCCGAAGTATGGCAGATGTATCCCAGGATCCCCCTCCCGATCTTTGATGTGCTTTTTCTTTTGTAAGGAATCATCTATGTTTTCCCTGCACTTGTAAAGACTTATCTTTTTTTTCTTTTAACTCAGGACTTCATTTTGTTTTCCATCCCATATGCATGGAACTTTTATGCTTTGTGTTTTGATCTATCTTCTATGGTAAAGTGTTCTTTAGCAAAATTTGTGGGCTTGGATTCATAACTCGGCTAATTCTTCCTCAGACTTTTTGCCAAGCACACAAAAGAAATTACTCAGGATCGAGTTTGGAGCTCGCTTTGAGCTCGGCTAACTCCTCTTCACGTCTCTGGAAAAGTGTTCCTTGGCCTGTTCGTTGCACTGAGGGTAGTTCGGTGTTGAGTTGTAAAATTCAATCTTCAGCTGTTCCAACAAGTCTTTACCTTTTTTGCTGATGAACTGGGTTCCGTTGTTTGATATGAATGCTCTTGGATGCCAAACCTGGACAAAATATTTTTTCTGATAAATCTAATCACGTCCACCTCCCTGATTTGGGATGATTTATGATATTAATTGAAGGAGAAAGTACAAGAGAAATTACAAATACTGCAATTCTGATAATGATGGTATGTCTCCGAACTTGGTACCCTTTACATTCAGTCCTCGTAATATTCTGTCAATAGGTTAAACTCAAGAAGTAGATAGTTTAATTAAGAAACTTTTGTGTTTATTGAAAGGTCTAATAGACAACTGACTTCCATGGAGGTCACACGTGAATTGGTGCAATTAATTCCATCCCAACCACTGCCACAAGGGTCTTGATCCAATCCAGTTAGGTGGCAGGCTCTGCCAGCTTGTTTTAAGAGCACTGAGAACAGCCACTGCACCAGAAATTAAATATAATTTTATGTTCATCGTTCCTACTGATATGCCCGAGATCATTGTGTTAACTTTCGATGTGGGACTCAGTACAAGCCAATGCGGGACAGGGTCGTTACATAAATGCCAAAGACATATTTCAAGACAATGATCAAAAACTCAAATAAGACGAAGCTTAGAGACGTCACACAGTTCTAGGTTAAACAAATTGTATAGGAGTTGAATAGTACCCAGAAGCTACATGGCTGGCGTCTCAAGCCATAGAAGAATCAGAAGGCTTCACAAATTGTTTAAAATCCAGAATGTTAAAGTTGATTTTGACCCCAAAAGACAAATGCAATTATATTCTAATGTCATTTCATAGTTTTTACATCATTAAAAATCACCAACACTTTAGGTATTTCAATATAAACACAAATTAAGCAATTCAGTGCGCTTCAAAAATAGATGAGAAAGAACGTCCAAAATCAGGGGTCGGAATTGTCTTTATTACTCACAAAAGCAAGATGACCCTAAGCTATTTATGTAAAACATATTTGAATGGTTTGAAATTTGAACATCAATAAATGAGTTAATGTGCATATATATTCCATATGGAAATAGCAGCCCATTAGCATTTGGAGGAACAAATATATTAACAGGCAGCAGCTCTTTCGGAAATTATTTCGAGGGTACATCTTGGTAACCAAACAACAAGAACAACAAATAAAGTATCATGAGTACATTAAGAAACATTTAGTTCAACAATTGATGATGATCTTAAAAAAATTAGCGTCCATAATTAAAAGCAACTTATCGTCAACAAGATCTGTTGCTGAGGCTATAACCAAAATTTGAGAGATAATAACCAAATAATCTCTTTCAACTCATTACTTTCGTTGAGTCACTTGTAACCATGGAATAAAGACTTGAGTATAGATGGAAAAGAAGTGATAAAACATGGAGTAAATTTCACTTTCAGTCCATATCGTTTAGAAAAAGTTTTGTTATGGTCTCTGTTAATTCAATTTGAACAATTAGAACCCTAATAGTTTTCAATCGAATTTTATACCATCCATCTATCAAAATGCATTAAAAATTTTGGAGAAAAATGTTAAACGACCCATGTATTATCTTTTATCATTAACACCTTTGAAAATAAGGGCCACATTAAAATTGAATAGAACATGTAGGGCCCTAAATGTTTAAATTTAAACCACATGAGGAAACTATAGGCACCAATTGTATAGAATTTAGCCTAAAACATAAAGCAATATTGGAAGGATTTTGTACATGTCAGCGCCATATCACTCCTAAAAGGATACGTGGTACATCACGGACGCATCTCATTGTGAGAGTCTCCTTTATATATATACTAGTGGGAGTATGGCCGTACTATGCACGGGACAAAATCGGTAAAAAAAAAATGAGTAAGGGCAAAATCAAAAAAAAAATAGTTAGGGGCAAAATCGGCAAAAGGAAAATGGCTAGGGGTAAAATTGGAATAAAAAATAGAATAAAAAAATAGGTAGGGACAAAATCGACAAAAATAAAAAATGGTGGTAAAAAAAATATTGTTCCCAAAAAATAATGAAAAAAACGGTTAGGGGCAAAATCGGCAAAAGAAAAATATGGGGACAAAATCGGAAAAAATAAAATAAAAAAATAAAATTATGGGTAGGGGCAAAATCGGAAAAAAAAGTTAAGGGAAAAAATCGAATATACATTAGAGGGGCAAAATTGAAAAAACAGATGGTAAGGGGCCAAATCAAAAAAAAAATTCAGAGACTAAATTGATAGAACCGATAGTTGAAGAACTAAATAGTGGTCAGGGGCAAAATAGAAATAAAAGTTCGTAATCATGGCTACTTCAATTTGATTCAACATAGTCTCTCCTTTAATACTGGTTAACAATTTAACATAAAAGCAAGCAATTGAAAACTTAGATGGTCATTTATGGGACCAAGATGAAAATTTGATTAGACTAAAGGACCCATAATGATAAAATTTTTCTCTAAAAAGGGTTATGCTAACTTCACGCATTCTTTCCATCCAAACATTTAACATTTATTGACACAATGACCGCAATTTAACTAAATTAAAACTGTAAAATCCTAATTATTCAAGTTAAAATTCTAAGGTCCAACATGAACCTTTGTTAAAACTATAGGGACCATGGTTGAAATTTACCGCTTGAAAAAAGCATTGCATAAGATGAGGTGTTGGATCCATGCCAGCTCATCCGTTTTCATCCATTTTATTTCTTACCCAAACACACACACACACACATATGTATCTATGGAAAACTATTTGTTAGGGGCAAAATAGAAAGAAAAAAAGTTGGTGGTCCATGAGTGACTATTCACTCACGTTCAATATGTTGAATCAAGTCTCGATTTCGATGATAACAAAACTATTTATTAGTATTTAACATGTTTACTAAGTATGCAGTGACCTACAATTCATCTGATCAATGGAAGTCCCTTAAACACTTTCCAACAGAAAGTGTCGACACCTTATTCTAAAGTGTCGACACCTTGAGCCCAGAAGTCAAAATGATCAAATGCGTGAAAGACCAATAGAACTCATCAATCTCGATTTGATAAAAGTAAAAACAGATGATATAAATCCAATGAATGATTTCACAAAGAAATAAAACCAAGTCAACGCCTGGATTATCAAATAATCGATAGAAACCATTCTGGATGTAAGTGTCGACACCTGGAGTACAAGTGTCGACACCAAAAGTCAGTAGCCCAAAAACAGAAATCTGAAGGAAGAAGTGTCGACACCAAGATCGACACCAAATGTCAGTAGCTGCTAACTGAAGACTTTTGAAGACAAAGTGTCGACACCTTATATCGACACCAAATGTCAGTGGACTTTTTGAAGACAAAGTATCGACACCATGTATCAACACCAAATGTCAGTAGAGGCTAACTGAAGACTTTTTTGAAGACGAAGTGTCAACACCTGAATCGACACCAAATGTCAGTGGACTTTCTAAAGACATAGTGTCGACACCATATATCGACACCAAACGTCAGTGTTCAAATTTCAGAAGTTCTTGAAGGAAAGTGTCGACACCAAGATCGACACCAAATGTCAGTGGCTGAAAACAGAACCCTGAAGAAGAGATGTGTCGACACCATCATCAGCACCAAATGACAGTATGTAAACTGAAGCAAGTAGTGTCGACACCTGTATCAGCACAAAAGTCAGTAACCCAAAATAGATTTTCTGACGAGAAGTGTCAATACCAAGATCAGCACCTGGAGACGATTTTCAGGCAAGAACAGAAGAGTTGAAGTGTCGACACCATGAAGTAATGTGTCGACACCATGAAGAAGTGTCGACACCCAACGGGAAGATTTTCAAACGCAGAGATATCTGATACAGCATCAATGGCTTCCCAACTACCACTAACGGTACACTCTTCACTCCAGCCATTAAATACAAGTCTGCAAGGGCATTTAACATACAAGGGAATGATCCTAAGTATTTTGATTTTATCTTACAAGCTTCAAAGTCAAGAATCCTTGAATATTCTTCTTGTCCCTTGGTGTGAGCGTTGATTGTGATAATACACTCTTATCCACTCTATTTGAGAGAGTCCTTGATCATCTTAAAACCTATATACTTTCATCCTTTCTAGTTTGAGTGTGACTTGACCAAAAACACTTGGTGAGAGTTTTGAGTGTTTCTCTTGTTGAAAGCCAAACACTTAAGAGTTTGAGTGTTTCCTCTTGTAAGTAAAACACTAGGAAGTTTTAGTGGAGCTTGGACAAAACCACTTGGTGTAAAAGTGAGTTGGGCACTTGAACAACCAACCCTCACATTATAGTTGCGGATTATAAATAGTGGAAGAAGATCTTGCGGAGGTCTTGGGAGGACGCAGATCACGAGTTGTGATCGAATCTCGATAAATTTGGTGTGCTCTTTCCTATCATTACTATTGCTCATTTATTGCATTTTCTCCATTAACATTTTTATAGCATTTTACATTCATTGTGATTAAAGCAATTAATTATAAATCACAAATTAAGTTTGAAAAATCCAATTCACTCCTCCTCTTGGGTTGCCTATTGGGTCAACACAATACTGTTCAAATCGAGAAAAAAATATATATGGACAAAATGAAAAAAAAAATATTTAGGGGCAAAATCGAAAAAAAATGATTAGCGGCAAAATCGAAAACAAAAGTTGGTGGTCAATGAGTGACTATTCACTTACATTTTAGGGGCAAAATTGAAAAAAAAATGAGAAAAAAATATTTAGGGGCAAAATAAAACAAATAATTAGGGGCCAAATCGGGAACAACAAATGATTAAAAAAAAAGTATTGTTTAGGGGCAAAATTTAAAAAAAAAATTGGTAACCAAAAACCTAATCTAATAGAGCCATTCTAGACTGTCAAAATAGAGTCATTGATTTACGGTTCACTCACACAAAAATAGGGGCAAAATGGGCAAAAAAAAATAGTAGTCACTGAGTTTTACTGTTTACTCAAGCAAACAAAATGGTAATTGGAAAAAAAATATGATTAGGGGCAAAATCGAAAGGCAAAAAATAGTAATCGAAAAAAAAAATGGTTAGGGGAAAAATTGAGAAAAACAATGGTAATCGGTAAAAAAATGGTTAAGGGCAAAATGGAAAAAAAATGGTTAGGGAAAAAATAGAAAAAAAAATATGGTTAGGGGTCAAATCGAAAAAAAAAATGTTTAAGGGCCAAATCGAAAAAAAAAATGATGAAAAAAAGAAAATTGATGAGGGGCAAAATTGGAAGAAAAGTTGGTGGTAGAAAAATACTGTACACTCATATTTATTAGTATACTAGTGGGAGTTCCCGTGCTATACACGGGCGACTTGTCAAAATAAGCAATCAATTAACTAAGAACATAATCTAATAGAGTCATTCTTAAATAATTTGCTAAAAAGTTAGGGTTGCTCAGAAGTACAATTCTTAGGTAAACTCTAGATTTTATTAAAGTTATCAGAGAATCTCAAGAATTTTGACACAAATAAAGAACTCATTTAATAAAAAAGTTTTATGGATCAAATGTGAAAAAACGAAAATGAACAATAAGAATTCTGTTGAGGTTTATGGTTCAATAAGAATTCAACAGAATTCAGAATTATGGTTTAACAAAATTTAGAATTCTTATTATTGGTTTGGTTGATTAATGATTTATGGTTCAACAATAATTTCAAAATATCTAAATGTAAAAAAGTGAAAATGTCAAATCAATTCAAATAAAAGGGTAAAATAGAATAATATTTTGGTTGTTGATTTTTTAAAATAAACAAATATTTTGGAACATGTAAAAGCAAAAAAGTGAAAAATTAAATTGTTGAAGGTTTTTTTTACTTGAGTGATGAAAAACAGATGGTCCTTAATTGAGTGGTAGATCGACGAAAGAATTACATTCATGATTGACTTAAATTGGATACATTTGAAAGTAAAAAAGGTACATATTGATATTTAGAACAAACTACAGGGGTGTAGAGATTAATTTACGGTGGAGAATATATGTAGAAATAGATAGTTTGACCAAAGTTTCACTTGGATCCTTATGGTTTCAATTTTCACAATTGGACATAAGAGATTACATAGGGGCAAAATAGGAAAAAAAATTGGTGGTAAGAAAGTACTGTGCACTCACATTTATATATATACTAGCGGGAGATCCCGTGCGATGCACGGGCGAGTTTTCGAAATAAACAATCCATTAACCAAGAATTTACTGTTCAAATCGGAAAAAAAATATAAGGGCAAAATGGAGAAAAAATATTTTGGGGCAAAATCAAAAAAAAAAATGATTAGGGGCAAAATTGGGAAAAAATATGATAGGACTAAGAACAATTGATTAGGGGTAAAATGGGAACAAAAATTGGTGATCAAGGACTATTCATTCACATTTTAAGGGCAAAATCGGAAGAAAAAAATGGGAAAAAGGGGCAAAATTGAAGGAAAAAAATGATTAGGAGCCAAATTGAGAATAACAAATGATGGAAAAAAAAGTATTGGTTAGAGGCAAAATTAAAAAAAAGTTGGTGGCCCATAAACACTGTTCACTCATGTTTATTATATATAGAGAAAAGTATTGATGAGGGGTAAAATTGAAAAAAAAGTTGGTGGTCACAAATATTGTGCACGGGCGAGTTTTCCAAATAAATAATCCATTAACCAAGAACTTAATTTAATAGAGTTAGTCTTAAACCAAGAACTTAATTTAATAGAGTCATTCTTAAACGAAGAACTTAATTTAATCGAGCCATTCTTAAGCAAAATCGAAAAAAATAAATGATGGGACAAAAACTATTGGTTAGGGGCAACATAGAAAAAAAAGTTAGTGGTCCATGAGTGACTATTCACTCACATTTTAGAGGCAAAATTGAAAAAAAAAATTATTAGGGGCCAAATCAAAAATAAGAAAGGATAAAAAAAGTATTGGTTAGGGGCAAAATTTTTTAAAAAAATTGATAACCAAAAACCTAATCTAATAGAGCCATTCTAGACGGGTAAAATAGAGCCATTAATTTACTGTTCACTCACGCAAAAGTAAGGGCAAAATTGGGTAAAAAAAATTGGTATTCACTGAGTTTTACTGTTCACTCAAGCAAACAAAATGGTAAGCGAAAAAAAAAATATGGTTAGGGACAAAATCGGAAGAAAAAAAAATGATAATCGAAAAAAAAATGGTTAGGGGCAAAATGAAAAAAAAATGGTTAGAAAAAAAATAGGAAAAAAAATATGGTTAAGGGCCAAATAAAAAAAAATAAATTTAAGGGCCAAATCAAAAAAAAAAATTGATGAAAAAAACAAAATTGGTGAGGGGCAAAATCGGAAGAAAAGTTGGTGGTAAAAAAGTACTGTGCACTCACATTTATATATATATAATATGATATGACATGACATGACAGGAGACTTTATGACTAGTATAAAAATAGGGGCATGACATGAATATGCACACACTTACATATTTTTGGTTGGATTTTTCAAACACTCCCTAAACCATTGTTTTGTATTACTTTCATCCGCTCATTTACAAAATAAATTACATTGACACCGTCAACTATTGAAGTGAATCATTTACACTTCTTTTGTTACTAATCTTTGCAAAATAATAATGAAAATCAAACGCATGGTATCCATGTGCTTTAATTAAATGCTCTTATGTTCAAAATATTCTTATTATTTTGCGAGAAATAAGTCAATGTTGTATATACATATTTTAATATAAATTTTAACAGGCAATGTTATTAATCTCAGTGTGACACCGTTGAGGAATACGAATAATGTAACAATCAAACAGGACAAAATGAGCAAAGTTAAACCCTAGGAAACAATGGCAATGTGTTGCAAAACATATAGCTACACCATTTTATTTTATAGTTATTTTCATATTGAGACAAATCTTGCCCACTGTTGAGTTTACTAGCAGTGTAACACCTCTGCTAAAA
>BRYE01000006.1:16248897-16251397 GCA_030159115.1 Actinidia arguta var. hypoleuca | reverse complement strand
TTCCTCTGAACATTTCGTATTCTTCCTGCTCAGCAACTACTGATGCATGGATCAAAAGCATAATTTTGTTGATTATGGTTCTAATGACTCCCAAGGTTAAAATTTATAAACGGTCCTGCTAACCACCGCCTAGACACACATGAAGCCAAAGAAGTTAGAATTCCAATGCATATTTCATACATTTCAATACATTTTCACAGATTTTTATACATTTCTCACAAATATCAAGATATTTTTTACCCATTAACCACTGCCTATTGTGTTGTGGTTAGCCTTTTCCATTTATAAATCATAGTATGTGGTTATAAAGGCTATTGTTGATTTAAAGAGTCCTTCAGTTTTCAGCAATGCTTTCAACAAAATTACAGTACAGTAAGAATTTTCATCCGAGGAGCAGCACAAAAGTTTAACCACATCCATTTTAAAACCTTTATCCAATAGAGTTCAGATTGGGTGATTCTTCTCACGATGCCATTCGCACCTCAAACCCAAAAGTCTAACTTGTCAAGTCCAAATAAATCATAGCAATCTCACTAAGAGATTATAATACCCCAAGATCATAGATTAAACATAAATTTTTAGAACCAAATCTCTTTAATTGAAATTTTTCAATTTTAAATCACGCCTGTGGAAAAAAGAAACCAGAAAAATTTATGTTGGTTCAGTTTTCAAAATCAATTTTGTAAAATATTTGTTTATTTTTTCAAAAATTGATCCTGATAACAAACATATTAATTGTTTTCACACATTATTCCTTTTTTTGGTGAAAATGATTTTTATAAATTTTGAAGAAATGTTTTTTTTCTTAAAGAAATTTTTAAAGAAAATAAGTTTTGATAACCATTAATCAAACAAATTATCTAAAAACTATTATGCAAAAACAAGTTAGAAAACTTTACCAAACAAAGCATATTTCCACAGTGGCACCAAGAAAATTACATTGGATTGGATTGGATTGTTTACAATTCGTTATTGGACTGAACCAGTCCAGTGCACTTATTTTGGGCCCATATTGACGATCAACGTGAGAAGTTTAGTATTGTAAAGAATCATGTTAATCAAATATAATTTATTAGTCGATCGGTATTAATTTATATTTATATCAAGATAAATAGGTGTAATTATGTGTGTTGCACATTTTTTAAGTTATAAAACAGTACCGAACAGATACTGAACTCTATCTAATAAACGTAATTTTTTACAGTATTAATCTTCTCATTAAATTGTATAATGTAATAATTTAAATCATTAAAATAAGTTCAAAATAGACCAGAAGAATCTGAATTGGACCGATCCAGTCCACTAACTACACTGGAGACGATCCAGTCCCAAATTATGTATTGTCTCCGGATAAAGCAATATCATAACCGAGACACATTTTCCCCCAAAGAAAAGGAAAAAGAAAAGAGAAAATTTCACTAACGTCCCCTAAAATTTGTTCAAATTGCAAATACCTCTTTTATTGTCTCTAAAATTATATTTATCTTTGTTACTTTTGAAACAATATACAGATTCCTCATTTTGTTAACTGACGTTGGAAACTTAACTACAGTTGGCAATGTCACCTTATTTTAATTTTTTTTTAAATAGATATAAAAAGTTGAATTGGAGTCGGTATGAATTGTATGATACTCTAATTTATCTTTTGATTTAGAAATAAAACCTTGAGTCTCCATTTAATGAGGGTATTGTGGTCATATACTCCAAGAAACTAATGTCATTGGCCCCATTTAACGGAAAAGTAGAATTTGATGAAACCTAATGAGGTTAGTGAAATTTATCCAAAACTCTCATTAGTGAAATTTATCCAAAACAAAACAAATAAAAATCCACAAATGGTTTACGCAGACCTAAAAATCAATAAATATCATTGATTAAAACCCAGAAACTAGAATTACAATTATGCACGACAACTCATCACAACCACATGATCCTAGTCCATCAGTCTCTCCCCTCAGTCTAGACTAGATAGAGAGAGAGAGAGAGAGAGAGGGGTGAAAAAAAGGGTTCAGACCAAAACTCAGAAACCAGAATTGCATGGATCTTGTTGTTTCAGATCTATTTGGATGTTGTTGGTGTTAACCATTCATCTTTCTTCATTTCAATGATTTCATCAAGATTTGTGTATCAACAGCCCTGTCCACCACACTTTTCTCACTTGATACAGATTCAATCAGAGGCAAAAAGGAAGATTTAGATACAAAATTCAAAACCCATTTACTAGAAATTCATATTATCTTGTTTTATATTTCATCGGGATGTCTTCAGTTTAACGGTTCATCTTTCTCACTAATATTAATCACAATCACAAGCAAAAATCAGGGCTTAAATCAAAACCGCCTATATGGGTATTGTCAGTGTTGAATTCGATCTTTTCATTAAGATCTGTGTATGATTGAGTTTGTTACGAATTGAAATTGAAAGGAATTAGAAGTGTTAATGTAATGAAGGCGTGTGTGTGTGTGTGTGTATATATATATATATATATATATATATATAT
>BRYE01000006.1:16236397-16246397 GCA_030159115.1 Actinidia arguta var. hypoleuca | reverse complement strand
TCACGAGAAAACTGAGTTTTGACTATACGAGAAAAATCATAGTAGGTTTGTTGTAATTAAGATCGATTCTTCAATAGATAAAGCCAAGTATATCGAGAGAAATCATTCATAAATTTAACAAAATATTGGGAACCTCCCATAGTAGAAGTGGGCGAAGGACCCCAAATATCAGAATGGACTAACTCAAAAGGTGCAGAAGAAACAAAAGTACTTTATTAAAAGATAAAACATGTTTGGCAAGTTGACAAAACTCACAATCAAGGTATTCATTAATAGTAGAACCTAAGACACCTTTAGATACAAGAAAACGTAATCGACCTAACGATACATGACCTAAATGGGAATGCCAAATCCTGAAAGATGGCGAAGAAGATGCAGAGATGGTGGTAGCAATAGAAACAAGAAGGTGAAGATGTACGAGTTGGAATAGTCGACCATGTCTACGGCCTATCCCAAGAGTCTAACCCATTCGCGGATCCTACACAACACAACCAATATAGGAGAAAAGAATAGTAAGACCAAGGTCACATAGTTAACCAACAAAAATAAGATTAAGAGTAAGTTTACAAACATAGTAAGTATGGGGAAGGGATAGAGCAGAAGTGGAGACATGCCCAACATGATCAACAGTCAAAGAAGATCCATTAGCAGTATAGATAACAGAAAATGAAGACTTAGAGGATTTAGAGAAGAAAGTAGATAAGTCAGATGTCATATGATTACTACACCCAGAGTCAACCATGGAGATATACTTGAAGAGGCAAACAAGGTAGTAGAGGGATTATCGAAAGCTGACATAATCTGCTGAACAAGAGCAGGAAGATCATTGACATCGATCAGAGTAGGAAAGGCGGAAGTAGTCTAGGAAACCCTAGCAGTAGTAGTAGTAGTAGTAGATTGAGGACGAGTATCTTGATGAGTAGAGTTCTTGGGACAGTCAGACTAATAATGGTCGGGACCTCGCTAGCGACAATGCTTGCAAACCTGAGTAGGACAAGTAATGATCAGTGGCATGACAGAAGGTGCACTCATTATGTTCAGAGGTCAAACCAGAGAACTGAGTACCAGAGGTTGAAAAACCTTGAGAACCACTAGAGGGGCCACGACCTCTAGAACTAAAAGCAGTAAGAGCGTTGTCCACACGAGAAGTCAAAATCAGACCAAGGCGAGTCTCCTAAGATAAGAGCTCAGAGATAGCCTGATCTAATATAGGAAGAGGACTGCGATGAAGGAGAGAGGTCCGAACTGGCTTGTATACATCAGAAAGTCCCATGAGAAACAGAATAAGACGCTGCTGATCTCAATAAGTGGCAAACAAAGTAGCATCAACATCACTGACCCACTGAGGCTCTAACAGAGTCAACTGGTCTCATATAGAATATATCTAAGGCAAGTGGCACTGATAGATTGTCCAGGCTCCTGTCTCTATCAGCATAGGAAAGTCAAAAGTTAATACTGACAAGCCAGATCAGTAGTAGTATATCTGGTGGCCAAAAAATCCCAAAGGGCATGAGCAGTATCAAATCTCCTAAATTGTCGACTAATAGAGGGAATAAAAGTATTACGTATCCACGTGATAATCTGATGATTTTTACTATCCCATTCTTCAAACTGTACAATGTACTCAGTAGATGTCTCAGTAGTACCCTGAATCGGTGCCTTAATATCTCCAGTAACATAACGCCAAAGTTTTCATCCATTGAGAAAACTAGACATCACCTGAGACCATGGTATATAATTGGGACCTTCCAGAGTGATAACAATAGGTCTAGAGGCCTCAGATCGATCCATAATGAACAGGAAGGAGTAGAAATAGTCCAAATCGTAGGAAAAAAAGTAGAAAATAGTGAAAAAATAGCAACTACAGTAGTAACGAGGCATAAATAGCAAAAACCGAGTGCAGAAACGAAATCAGAAGGCCGAAAATACTAAAAAATATGAACCTGGACAGCTGACGCACGCTGACGCGCAATTGACTAACGGCTGACGCGTGGCTGACGGCTGATGTGCGCTGAAGTGCTATCTGACGCGCGACTAATGACTGATGCCCGTCGACGCGCTTGCTGACGCGTGCGGCTAACACGGTGATGACGTCACGGGCAGATCGCGTGTAGTACACGCATCAAGAGTAGATTTGACGCACTTGGGCTCGTGCGAGCGCATTGCGCGTGGTAGAGACGCGTATGAGTGCGTGTAGGTGCGTGGGATGATCTATGTGCGTAGATCTGACGCGCAATGACTCAGGTGACGTGTGGGAGCGCATGTGGATGATTTTGGCATTATTTTGGACTTTTGTGAGCTCATAATTTCAGGACGAACACAATGGTGTGTTCAAATTTCAAATCTAAGTAGATTTCTCGTCAACAAAAATTAGAGGAGATGACGAATTTTTTTTTCAAAAAACTCAGAGGTAGAAGGATGAAAATCAAAGAATAGAGGTAGAAAATTTTTGCTCTGATACCATGTTAATGTAGTGAAGGCATATATATATATGTATATAGTGTTGAAAGTAGAAAGAGAGAGAGAAAGAGAAAGTTTATTATATGAAGAGTTAGGTTACAAAAGGAGATATAAGAGAATATATATAGACAAAATAGTAAAGACTATCCTACCCTAGGTTATATACAAAAGATATACATCAACAAGAAGAATTGGAAGATGAGTTTGTACAGGAGAGACCTATGGGGTTGGAGATCCACGCGACGGAATCGGCGCTGATGACGACTGGAGCCGAAACCTGGACTTTCACAAGGTGGCGCTGTCGCAGCCGCTTGACGAGACGCAGCAGAGCTGGCTGTTGTGCCCCGGCGAACAGCAGTAGCAGAAGAAGTAGGTGGACCTGGGTTGCATCATTGTCAGCCTCCAGATCTTCCTGTGGACGGTGGGGATTGTCCTCACCGCCAGGTTCTTAGCTGGGTTCATCACTCTCATTGTCAAGACGGTCTCGTGCCACAACGTCTTATCTTCAACTTGCGACTCATCCTGGTATTGCCAAACGTGCTGGTGCCTTCTGGAGGAGTCCCGACTATGGCGTACTTAGCTGTGACAACAAACTTACGGGAGCTCAGGTAAGTTGACTTTCTTTTGTTATTAGTTTTGCTATTACAATATTATCACCAAGGGAAAGGACAACGTCGCGAGGGCACACCCACACATACATCATGGACTACCAAAAGGAAAAAAATGGTTATAACTCAACTTTTTTACACTACGACATTTGCTCATTTTTATGGCAATCAAATTAATTTTTTTCCGCAATGATTTATGTGCTTGTTTATGGTAGTCCTTTCCCTTGGGTATATTCCGAATGTTCTTGTTGGATAAACGACATTAATTTGGGTATTCTCTTACTACAACCGTGCATTAGTTAAAAAACTCTCGCCTATGCCTTCTCTCTTTTCTTAACATTTCTCGGAATCAGTCTTATCACTTTTCTATTTGTGATGTCTTCTCCTTTACCTTTATTTTCCCACCTTATTTGTGATGTCTTCTCCTTCACCTTTATTTTCCTTTTGCCCTCATCTCTCTCTTTCTCTTGTTTTTTTTTTGGTATATCTTATCATAATTCATATTCATACTGCAGTAAACATACTTGTATAGCATTTCCCCCCTGAATTTAGAGCTTAATCCAAAAACCAACAACAATTGTATAACTAAATATCTCATTGATTTCTGAATTTATTTTTGTTGATTCAACGAACATTATAATTATTGTTTCAGAAACCAAAAATTTCTCATAGCTTTTGGTGGTTTTACCGTACACTCTTGAATTGCTGATATAGTGTTTTGGTATCATTTGTTTAGGTTCATTTGAGCCGCTTGAGATTATTCTTGAGCCCCGGGTATCCCATATGAAGAAATTTTGACATTTCATAACCAGACCAACATTGTTATGTGCTCGTACCTACCATTTTTTACAAGTTTTAATAGAACAAAGGTATGCCAAATCTTTTTATTTTATTGAATATAGTGCCAACTAAATCTCACTGGTTTGTTGCTTCAGTATGTACTTAAATATGGGACTGCATGTGCATCTAATTTACGCATCATTTTTCTTTATTCACTGTCATTTTGCAGATTAACTACATCTTGGGGCAAAATCCTAAGGGGATCATAATCCAAACGCGCTTGTTGGAGCCATGGCTGCAGGCCTTGATAAGCACGACGGTTTCCATGATGTGCGTACTAAATACAAGTACACTGAGCCAACACTTGCCGGCAATGCTGGCTTGGTGGCTGCCCTAAGGATCGATAAGAACACCATGTTCTTCGTAGTTCCGCCAATGTCTCTGTTAGGAAATAATATTATTATTATTTATGTCTTTTATTATTTTTATGTTATTTTAGGTTAGCTTTTATTCCTTTTATTTCCTTGCCTATATAAGGCTTACTTTTGTAATATTCTAATAAGCTTTTGTTAATACAAAACCCTAGCCGTCTCTTTTCTTCTCTATCTCTCCCTTGCAAATTCTATCATGGTATCAGAGCATTGTTAATGAAAATACTGTTAATCCAATCTACGCTATTCGGGGATCCAACTGTTGGATCCAATCTACGATATTCTAATAAGGTTTTTTTTTTTTTTGAGTTTGATTCGCAATTGTTGGTTCGTAGTCAGTTCAGATCTGACCTAGTTGATTCGTTTTCGATTTCGTTTTAGTCTATTGGTTCAATAATCGGATCTGTTTGCAATGGCTGGTGAAAGAGATGACTCTCTGCAATCGATCAGTGTTCGATTGAATGGCAAGAACTATTCCTATTGGTGTTACGTTATGAAGAATTTTTTGAAGGGCAAGAAGTTATGGCGCTATGTCAGCGGGGTTTCGATCAAGCCAGCAGATGACAAGGTTAAGGATTATGCAGATCTGTTGGATACTTGGGAGGCCGACAATTCAAAAATCATTACTTGGATAAATAACTCTGTTGAGCACTCTATTGGTACGCAGTTGGCCAAGTATGACACAGCCAAGCAGGTTTGGGATCACTTGGCTAAGTTATACACGCACTCCAATTTTGCCCAGAGGTATCAATTGGAATCTGATATTCGTGCAGTGCAGCAACAGGATATGACTGTGCAAGAGTTTTACACGACTCTTACTGGTCTATGGGACCAGCTTGCTCTCACAGAGCCTCTATCTCTGCAGAGTAATTCTGATTATATTCTTCATCGAGAAGAGCAGCGGCTTGTTCAATTTTTGATGGCTCTTCGATCTGACTTTGAGGGTATTCGTGGTAATATCCTGCATCGAAACCCACATCCGTCTGTTGATGATGTGGTTAGTGAGTTGTTGGCTGAAGAAACTCGTCTCAAGACCTTGGCTGGCAAGGGAATTCTTGCTGTTCCTAATCATTCTGTTTTGGCTGTCCCTTCGAGATCATATTCTAGCAATCAGAATCAGAATCAGAATCGTTCTTTCCAGAAGCGTACAAACAGTGATGAGACGGCTAGGGTTTTGTATTAACAAAAGCTTATTAGAATATTACAAAAGTAAGCCTTATATAGGCAAGGAAATAAAAGGAATAAAAGCTAACCTAAAATAACATAAAAATAATAAAAGACATAAATAATAATAATATTATTTCCTAACATCCCCCCTCAAACTCATGATCCAGCAGCGCGCAGCATCGAGAGTTTGCCAACAAAGAAGCGAAATCGCTGCACTGTTTGAGATTTCGTAAAAAAATTCGCCAACTGGAGAGAAGAGGTGACAAAGGGCAGGGAAATCGTGCCGCGATCAAGTTGCTGACGAGTAGTATGGCAATCGATCTCAATATGCTTTGTCCGCTCATGAAAAACTGAGTTATGAGCAATCTGAATAGCACTTTTATTATCACAATAAAGAGGGGTCGGTCCAGAGAACGTGACACCCATATCTGCTAGCAACCAACGCAGCCAAACAATCTCATTGGTGGTAGAGGCCATAGCACGATACTCTGCTTCAGTGGAAGAACGAGAGACAACTTGTTGTTTTTTGCTCTTCCAAGAAATAAGAGAATCACCCAAGAATACACAAAAGCCTGTAATAGACTTGCGGTCAGATGAATCACCGGCCCAATCAGCATCTGAATAAGCAGAAAGCTCCAAGGAAGACGTCGAAGGGAACAAAAGACTCTGGCAAATAGTCCCACGAAGATACCGCAAAATGCGAACAACGGCAGCCCAATGAACTGTGGTAGGAGCAGTAACAAACTGACTAACAATATGGACCGCATGTGCAATATCAGGACGAGTGATAGTGAGATAGACAAGGCTCCCAACTATAGTCCGATACAAGGTAGGGTCAGGTAAGGGAGTGCCGTCAGTAGGAGCATAACGAGCATTTAGCTCAAGAGGAGTATCAACTGTCTTGGTGTCCGAGAGACGAGCTCGCTGAAGAATATCTGCAGTGTATTTGGATTGGGACAATAAATAACCCTTAGGCGAGAAGGCAACTTCGATGCCCAAGAAATAGCGAAGAGACCCCAAGTCCTTCATATCAAACTGACGGGCCAACTCAATCTTCAAAGCAGCAATCCCATCAATATCATCACCGGTAATAATCATGTCATCCACATACAAAGAAAGGATAATACGGCCTGTAGAAGTGGACTTTACAAATAAAGCCGAATCATGATGGCTAGGAGAGAAGCCAAGAGATGTGACCACCAAAGAGAATTTCTCAAACCAAGCTCTAGGAGCCTGTTTGAGACCATACAATGCCTTTTTGAGTCGGCAAACCTGTCCAGAAGAGTGAGCAACACCTGGAGGAGGAACCATATACACTTCTTCTTTGAGATCGCCATTCAAGAAGGCATTTTTAACATCCAATTGAGAAATATGCCAATGACGAACAGAAGCCACTGCAATGAGTGCACGAATAGTAGTCATCTTTGCAACAGGAGCAAAGGTCTCCTCATAATCCACGCCATATTGTTGAGCAAATCCTTTAGCAACCAAGCGGGCCTTATAACGCTCGACCGAACCATCAGAGTTGGTCTTAATTTTATAGACCCAACGAGAACCAATAGCCTTTTTACCAGGTGGAAGCATCACCAAATCCCAAGTACCAGTGCGATGCAAAGCAGATAGTTCCGCATCCATAGCTTGCTGCCAAAGAGGGTCACGAGCAGCCTCTGTATATGACTGAGGCTCACAAAGATTGTGAATAGAAGACAGGAAAGAGGTAAAGGAACTGGAATAACAAGAGTAGTCAAAATCAGGCAATTGAGTGGACTTACGAATACGCTTGGCAGAAGGCGGTGCCGAATCCACAACTTCAGGAGCTTCTTGGGTGGCCGCAGAAGGGGGAGCATCAGTAGGTGTGTTAGACCTACGAGAGTAATGTATAGGAAAAGGCTGCAAAAGAGATGGGTTAGGAGAAGAAACAGTAGAGTCTAGAACATCATCGGCATCATCAGAAAAAGGATCAATATGAATCAGATCAGCCTTAGTTACAGTATGAGATGGAAAAGGAATAGAGAAGAAAGGAATATGCTCCACAAATACAACATGACGAGAGACATAAAATTTGTTAGAGACGGGATCAAAACAACGATAACCCTTTCTTCCCTCACCATAACCAAGAAAAACACATGCAGCAGATCGAGCAGACAACTTATTGCGCTCAGCTTCAGGACGAAGAACAAAACATGTGCTACCAAAGAGTTTCAAGGATGAATAATCAGGAGCACTATCAAACAACCTTTCATAAGGAGAGATTCCAGCAGTAAGAGCTGTCGGAATCCGATTGATCAAATGTATAGCTGTAAGAACAGCCTCTCCCCAAAAAATACTAGAAACACTAGCAGATAGCAAAAGGGAACGGGCTGTCTCTACAATGTGTCTATGTTTTCTTTCAGCAACCCCATTTTGAGCTGGAGTATCAGTACAAGAAGATTGGTGCACTGTACCATCAGATAAGAGTAATCTTTCAAATGCATTGGAAGTATATTCCCCGCCCAAATCAGCCCTAAAGCATTTTATAACTGCATCATGCTGAGTACGAACAAGTGCCCTAAAAGCCATGTAAATGTCAAAAAATTCAGAACGATGCTTCATGAAATAAACCCAACAATATCGAGTGTAATCATCAATGAAAGATACATAATATCTGGACCCTCCTTTAGTGACAACAGGGGCAGGTCCCCACACATCAGAATGAATTAACTGAAAAGGTGCAGTAGAAAAAGATATACTGGGATTAAAAGGTAAAGCGGTAAATTTTGCAAGTTTACAACCACTGCAATCGGAAATATCATGAGCATGCAAATTTCCCAAACAACCCTTAGAAGCTAAAAATTTTAAACGAGGGGCCGAAATATGACCAAGTCTAGAATGCCACAAGTAAAAACTAGAAGAATCTTTAGTAAGACAAAAAGAGGACAAATCAGGAGTGGAAGCAGCAACAACGGGCACTTTCAGCTCATCCAAGACATATAATCCCCCCTTCCTATGGCCTGTCCCAATCAGCTTCTTGGATTGTGGATCCTGCACATAACAAGAGGTGGAAGAAAAATGAACAGAAAATCCAGAATCACACAACTGACCAACTGAAGCAAGATTCATTTTAAGAGATGGAATACAATAAACATCAGAAAGAGACAATGTAGGCGTGCAAACAGAACCAATAAAAGACAAAGGCATAGGAGATCCATCAGCTGTAACAACAGAAACAGGAGAAGAAGATTTGGTAGAACTAAACACAGAAGAATCTGGTGACATATGGTTAGAGGCACCAGAATCTAAAATCCACAGGGATGCAGTTATACCTGAGGGACCCGATGAGGACAGACCTGTAGAAGAGGTAGTAGACATGGCATATGGTGGTTGGTGTGACTGAGCCTGAGTAGAGAGAAACTTCTGAAACTGATCTGCAAAAGCAACCATATTGGGATTTAGCGGCAATGCAACCTCTGGAACAAGAGCTGCAGTATTCGAGTGTTGTGGAGGCTTATGGTTGCGTTGCTGCTGAGATGAGACAGGGGACTGATTCAACAACTTAGGGCACTGAGCTTTCCAATGACCTTTTTGCTTGCAAAAGTTGCACTCATCACTGTTTGTACGCTTCTGGAAAGAACGATTCTGATTCTGATTCTGATTGCTAGAATATGATCTCGAAGGGACAGCCAAAACAGAATGATTAGGAACAGCAAGAATTCCCTTGCCAGCCAAGGTCTTGAGACGAGTTTCTTCAGCCAACAACTCACTAACCACATCATCAACAGACGGATGTGGGTTTCGATGCAGGATATTACCACGAATACCCTCAAAGTCAGATCGAAGAGCCATCAAAAATTGAACAAGCCGCTGCTCTTCTCGATGAAGAATATAATCAGAATTACTCTGCAGAGATAGAGGCTCTGTGAGAGCAAGCTGGTCCCATAGACCAGTAAGAGTCGTGTAAAACTCTTGCACAGTCATATCCTGTTGCTGCACTGCACGAATATCAGATTCCAATTGATACCTCTGGGCAAAATTGGAGTGCGTGTATAACTTAGCCAAGTGATCCCAAACCTGCTTGGCTGTGTCATACTTGGCCAACTGCATACCAATAGAGTGCTCAACAGAGTTATTTATCCAAGTAATGATTTTTGAATTGTCGGCCTCCCAAGTATCCAACAGATCTGCATAATCCTTAACCTTGTCATCTGCTGGCTTGATCGAAACCCCGCTGACATAGCGCCATAACTTCTTGCCCTTCAAAAAATTCTTCATAACGTAACACCAATAGGAATAGTTCTTGCCATTCAATCGAACACTGATCGATTGCAGAGAGTCATCTCTTTCACCAGCCATTGCAAACAGATCCGATTATTGAACCAATAGACTAAAACGAAATCGAAAACGAATCAACTAGGTCAGATCTGAACTGACTACGAACCAACAATTGCGAATCAAACTCAAAAAAAAAAAAAACCTTATTAGAATATCGTAGATTGGATCCAACAGTTGGATCCCCGAATAGCGTAGATTGGATTATCAGTATTTTCATTAACAATGCTTTGATACCATGATAGAATT
>BRYE01000006.1:16198897-16203897 GCA_030159115.1 Actinidia arguta var. hypoleuca | reverse complement strand
GAGACAACTTGTTATTTTTTTGCTCTTCCAAGAAATAAGAGAATCACCCAAGAATACACAAAAGCCTGTAATAGACTTGCGGTCAGATGAATCACCGGCCCAATCAGCATCTGAATAAGCAGAAAGCTCCAAGGAAGACGTCGAAGGGAACAAAAGACTCTGGCAAATAGTTCCACGAAGATACCGCAAAATGCGAACAACGGCAGCCCAATGAACTGTGGTAGGAGCAGTAACAAACTGACTAACAATATGGACCGCATGTGCAATATCAGGATGAGTGATAGTGAGATAGACAAGGCTCCCAACTATAGTCCGATACAAGGTAGGGTCAGGTAAGGGAGTGCCGTCAGTAGGAGCATAACGAGCATTTAGCTCAAGAGGAGTATCAACTGTCTTGGTGTCCGAGAGACGAGCTCGCTGAAGAATATCTGCAGTGTATTTGGATTGGGACAATAAATAACCCTTAGGCGAGAAGGCAACTTCGATGCCCAAGAAATAGCGAAGAGACCCCAAGTCCTTCATATCAAACTGACGGGCCAACTCAATCTTCAAAGCAGCAATCCCATCAATATCATCACCGGTAATAATCATGTCATCCACATACAAAGAAAGGATAATACGGCCTGTAGAAGTGGACTTTACAAATAGAGCCGAATCATGATGGCTAGGAGAGAAGCCAAGAGATGTGACCACCAAAGAGAATTTCTCAAACCAAGCTCTAGGAGCCTGTTTGAGACCATACAATGCCTTTTTGAGTCGGCAAACCTGTCCAAAAGAGTGAGCAACACCTGGAGGAGGAACCATATACACTTCTTCTTTGAGATCGCCATTCAAGAAGGCATTTTTAACATCCAACTGAGAAATATGCCAATGACGAACAGAAGCCACTGCAATGAGTGCACGAATAGTGGTCATCTTTGCAACAGGAGCAAAGGTCTCCTCATAATCCACGCCATATTGTTGAGCAAATCCTTTAGCAACCAAGCGGGCCTTATAACGCTCGACCGAACCATCAGAGTTGGTCTTAATTTTATAGACCCAACGAGAACCAATAGCCTTTTTACCAGGCGGAAGCATCACCAAATCCCAAGTACCAGTGCGATGCAAAGCAGATAGTTCCGCATCCATAGCTTGCTGCCAAAGAGGGTCACAAGCAGCCTCTGTATATGACTGAGGCTCACAAAGATTGTGAATAGAAGACAGGAAAGAGGTAAAGGAACTGGAGTAACAAGAGTAGTCAAAATCAGGCAATTGAGTGGACTTACGAATACGCTTGGCAGAAGGCGGTGCTGAATCCACAACTTCAGGAGCTTCTTGAGTGGCCGCAGAAGGAGGAAAAGGCTGCAAAAGAGATGGGTTAGGAGAAGAAACAGTAGAGTCTAGAACATCATCGGCATCATCAGAAAAAGGATCAATATGAATCAGATCAGCCTTAGTTACAATATGAGATGGAAAAGGAATAGAGAAGAAAGGAATATGCTCCATAAATACAACATGACGAGAGACATAAAATTTGTTAGAGACGGGATCAAAACAACGATAACCCTTTCTTCCCTCACCATAACCAAGAAAAACACATGCAGCAGATCGAGCAGACAACTTATTGCGCTCAGCTTCAGGACGAAGAACAAAACATGTGCTACCAAAGACTCTCAAGGATGAATAATCAGGGGCACTACCAAACAACCTTTCATAAGGAGAGATTCCAGCAGTAAGAGCTGTCGGAATCCGATTGATCAAATGTATAGCTGTAAGAAAGCCTCCCCCAAAAAAATACTAGGAACACTAGCAGATAGCAAAAGGGAACGGGCTGTCTCTACAATGTGTCTATGTTTTCTTTCAGCAACCCCATTTTGAGCTGGAGTATCAGTACAAGAAGATTGGTGCACTGTACCATCAGATAAGAGTAATCTTTCAAATGCATTGGAAGTATATTCCCCACCCAAATCAGCCCTAAAGCATTTTATAACTGCATCATGCTGAGTACGAACAAGTGCCCTAAAAGCCATGTAAATGTCAAAAAATTCAGAACGATGCTTCATGAAATAAACCCAACAATATCGAGTGTAATCATCAATGAAAGATACATAATATCTGGACCCTCCTTTAGTGACAACAGGGGCAGGTCCCCACACATGAGAATGAATTAACTGAAAAGGTGCAGTAGAAAAAGATATACTGGGATTAAAAGGTAAAGCGGTAAATTTTGCAAGTTTACAACCACTGCAATCGGAAATATCATGAGCATGCAAATTTTCCAAACAACCCTTAGAAGCTAAAAATTTTAAACGAGGGGCTGAAACATGACCAAGTCTAGAATGCCACAAGTAAAAACTAGAAGAATCTTTAGTAAGACAAAAGGAGGACAAATCAGGAGTGGAAGCAAAAACAACGGGCACTTTCAGCTCATCCAAGACATATAATCCCCCCTTCCTATGGCCTGTCCCAATCAGCTTCTTGGATTGTGGATCCTGCACATAACAAGAGGTGGAAGAAAAATGAACAGAAAATCTAGAATCACACAACTGACCAACTAAAGCAAGATTCATTTTAAAAGATGGAATACAATAAACATCAGAAAGAGACAATGTAGGCGTGCAAACAGAACCAATAAAAGACAAAGGCATAGGAGATCTATCAGCTGTAACAACAGAAACAGGAGAAGAAGATTTGGTAGAACTAAACACAGAAGAATCTGGTGACATATGGTTAGAGGCACCAGAATCTAAAATCCACAGGGATGCAGTTATACCTGAGGGACCCGATGAGGACAGACCTGTAGAAGAGGTAGTAGACATGGCATATGGTGGTTGGTGTGACTGAGCCTGAGTAGAGAGGAACTTCTGAAACTGATCTGCAAAAGCAACCATATTGGGATTTAGCGGCAATGCAACCTCTGGAACAAGAGCTGCAGTATTTGAGTGTTGTGGAGGCTTATGGTTGCGTTGCTGCTGAGATGATACAGGGGACTGATTCAACAACTTAGGGCACTGAGCTTTCCAATGACCTTTTTGCTTGCAAAAGTTGCACTCATCACTGTTTGTACGCTTCTGGAAAGAATGATTCTGATTCTGATTGCTAGAATATGATCTCGAAGGGACAGCCAAAACAGAATGATTAGGAACAGCAAGAATTCCCTTGCCAGCCAAGGTCTTAAGACGAGTTTCTTCAGCCAACAACTCACTAACCACAGCATCAACAGGCGGATGTGGGTTTCGATGCAGGATATTACCACGAATACCCTCAAAGTCAGATCGAAGAGCCATCAAAAATTGAACAAGCCGCTGCTCTTCTCGATGAAGAATATAATCAGAATTACTCTGTAGAGATAGAGGCTCTGTGAGAGCAAGCTGGTCCCATAGACCAGTAAGAGTCGTGTAAAACTCTTGCACAGTCATATCCTGTTGCTGCACTGCACGAATATCAGATTCCAATTGATACCTCTGGGCAAAATTGGAGTGCGTGTATAACTTAGCCAAGTGATCCCAAACCTGCTTGGCTGTGTCATACTTGGCCAACTGCGTACCAATAGAGTGCTGAACAGAGTTATTTATCCAAGTAATGATTTTTGAATTGTTGGCCTCCCAAGTATCCAACAGATCTGCATAATCCTTAACTTTGTCATCTGTTGGCTTGATCGAAACCCCACTGACATAGCGCCATAACTTCTTGCCCTTCAAAAAATTCTTCATAACGTAACACCAATAGGAATAGTTCTTGCCATTCAATCGAACACTGATCGATTGCAGAGAGTCATCTCTTTCACCAGCCATTGCAAACAGATCCGATTATTGAACCAATAGACTAAAACGAAATCGAAAACGAATCAACTAGGTCAGATCTGAACTGACTACGAACCAACAATTGCGAATCAAACTCAAAAATTTGCAAAATTTGCAACAATTGCGAACCAATAGACTAAAAAAAGTTGGATCCCCGAATAGCGTAGATTGGATTGACAGTATTTTCATTAACATTGCTCTGATACCATGATAGAATTTGCAAGGGAGAGAGAGAGAAGAAAAGAGACGGCTAGGGTTTTGTATTAACAAAAAACTTATTAGAATATTACAAAAGTAAGCCTTATATAGGCAAGGAAATAAAAGAAATAAAAGCTAACCTAAAATAACATAAAAATAATAAAAGACATAACTAATAATAATATTATTTCCTAACACTATCTTCAACTTGCGACTGATCCTGGTATTGCCAAATGTGCTGGTGCCTTCTGGAGGAGCCCCGACTATGGTGTACTTAGCTGTGACAACAAACTTGCGGGAGCTCAAGTAACTGGACTTTCTTGCTCTCCTCTCTCTGTCTCTCTCTCTTGTTTTTTTGGGTATATCTTATCATAATTCATATTCATACTGCAGTAAACATACTTGAATAGCATTTCCTCCCTAAATATAGAGCTTAATCCACGGACCAACAACAATTGTATAACTAACTATCTCATTGATTTCTGAAGTTATTTTTGTTGATTCAATGAACATTGTAGTTCTTTGTTTCGGAAACCAAAATTTTCTCATAGCTTTTGGATATACCATACACGCTTTAATTGCTGATATAGTGTTTTGGTATCACTTGTTTAGGTTCTTTTGAGCCGTTTGAGATTGTTCTTGAGCCCGAGTATCCATATGAAGAAATCTTGAGGACATTTCGTAACCAGACCAGCATTGTTATGTTCTCGTACCTACCATTTTTTACAAGCTTTAATAGAACAAAAGGTATGTCAAATCTTTTTATTTGATTGAATATAGGGCCAACTAAATCTCAATAGTTTGTGGCTTCGGTATGTACTTAAATATGAGACCTCAGCGAATTTTTTGGTGAAATGTTGCAGGACGCTTGATCCAATTAAACCATGGAAGGCCTCAGTCTCTTCAACATGTGGTCAATGCAACCTTCTTGGCCACCCTGTACAGTGATTGTCTTACAGCTGCTGATACCCCTATATGGTACTGTGGGCCCAAGTCATCTGCCCAAATTTGCAGAAACAC
>BRYE01000006.1:16148897-16151397 GCA_030159115.1 Actinidia arguta var. hypoleuca | reverse complement strand
ATTTTGCCCCTACTTCGTAACTCTTTGACCATTTTTTTTTTCTTTGCCCCTACAAATAAATGTGAGAATAGTAACTCCTAGACCAGTAACTCCCTAACTATTCACTCACATTTAATACTGTTCAAATCGGGGAAAAAATATGTAGGGGCAAGATGGAAAAGAAATATTTAGGGATAAAATCGAAAAAAAAAATGATTTAAGGGCAAAATTAGAAAAAAAAATTGATGGGATCAAGAACAATTGATTAGGGGCAAAATGGGAACAAAAGTTGGTGGTCAATGAGTGACTATTCACTCACATTTTAGGGGTAAAATGTGAAAAAAATATTTAGGGGCAAAATAATAAAAAAATGATTAGGGGCCAAATTGGGAACAACAAAAATTGAAAAAAAAATTGGTAACCAAGAACCTAATCTAATAGAACCATTCTAGATTGGCAAAATAAAATCATTGATTTACTGTTCACTCACGTAAAAGTAGGGGCAAAATCGACAAAAAAATAGTAGTCACTGAGTTTTACTGTTCACTCAAGCAAACAAAATGGTAATCGAAAAAAAAATGGTTAGGGGCAAAATTGGAAAAGACAATGTTAATCGGGAAAAAAATGGTTAGGGGAAAAATGAAAAAAAAAATGATGGGAAAAAAATATGGTTAGGGAAAAAATCGAAAAAATAAAATGATGAGAAAAATAAAATTGGTGAGGGGAAAAATTGAAAAATAAATTGGTGGTCATGGCTACTGTTCACTCACATTTATAAAAAAATATGGTTAGGGGCAAAATGGAAAAAAAATGATGAAAAAAGAATGGTTAGGGGAAAAATAGGAAAAAAAAAATATGGTTAGGGGCCAAATTGAAAAAAATAAAATGATGAAGAAAAAAAATTGGTGAGGGGCAAAATCAGAAGAAAAGTTGGTGGAAAAAAATATGGTTAGGAGCCAAATCGGAAAAAAAAATGTTTAAGGTCAAAATCGAAAAAAATAAAATGATGGAAAAAACAAAATTGGTCAGGGACAAAATTGAAAAAAAAATTGGTGGTCATGGCTACTGTTCACTCACATTTATAAAAAACATGGTTAGGGGCAAAATGAAAAAAAAAATGATGAAAAAAAATGGTTAGGGAAAAAATAGAAAAAAAATATGGTTAGGGACCAAATCAAAAAAAAAATGTTTAAGGGCCAAATCGAAAAAAATAAAATGACTAAAAAAACAAAATTGGTGAGGGGCTAAATCGGAAGAAAAGTTGGTGGTAAAAAAATACGTTCACTCACATTTATAAAAAACATGATTAGGGGCAAAATGAAAAAAAAAATGATAGAAAAAAAATGGTTAGGAAAAAAATAGGTAAAAAATATGGTTAGGAGTCAAATCAAAAAAAATGTTTAAGGGCCAAATTGAAAAAAACAAAATGACGAAAAAAATAAAATTGGTGAGGAGCAAAATCGGAAGAAAAGTTGGTGGAAAAAAAATACTGTGTACTCACATTTATATATATACTAGTGTATAGCCCCGTGCAATACACGGGCGAGTATTTAAAATAAGCAATCCATTAACCAAGAACCTAATATAATAGTCATTCTTAAGTAATTTGCCAAACAGTCAGGGTTGCTCAGAAGTATAATTCTTAGGTAATTTTTATATTTTATTAAAGGTATCTGAGAATCTAAAAAATCTTGACACAAATACAAATAAAAGTAGAGAAGAGAATCTAAAGAATCTTGACACAAATACATACTTTTTATTTGGATTATATGGTGTACGCCTGATTTCATAATTATTAGATGATAAACTATTAATTTAATTTTTTTAATAAATTAATAGTTAATAATGATAACTTGAATAGCCGGTTAAACTTATTTTTATGAATCGTATTAGTTTGGTTATGAATTTTTGTATCCATTGTTATAAGAAGTTCTTTTATGACTTCTATTGGTATATTTGAAAATTTTTATGGTTCGTTTATGAATTTTTATGGATACAACTATAAACATTTTATAAAATTTATGGTTATATTATGAATAAAAAATTAATTTTATGAAAACTTGTAGTTAAATTATATTGAAAATTAGTATATGATAGGCCAAAGTAATATGGAATGCATACTTTAAAGACCGTTGACATAATTTATCCTTATTACAAATTAAAATACTATAAAAAGTTTATAATTTAGGTTAGTTTCACCAATATTTCTCAAATTATGAGAAAATATCACTTAACCCCCTTGAATAAAAAACTAATCAAATAAACATAACTTTCGGATAATTTCCTCCCAACGTTGACTGATTTTGATGAATTTGGTTAATTTCATTTACATAAGAAATTAATTTTTTTATTGAATAGCCTCTGATAATGCACACGATATATGTAATATGTGCAATTATTATAACCGCGACATAGTGACAAGTAGTTCTATTTGTGTTTTTTAAAAGCCTAAATTTATGAAATTTGCATTTTTGGTGTTAAAAGTATCAGCCGAATGCAAATTGGATATACACCAAGTGGT
>BRYE01000006.1:16116397-16118897 GCA_030159115.1 Actinidia arguta var. hypoleuca | reverse complement strand
TGTTTAGAAGTAACAAGGGTCACGTTCCTCCAAATTTGGGAATCGTGAGATAAAAATGCGATTATTAACAACACAATGCTTAGCACTCCATCTGCCCCTTTTAAGTAGGGTCGGGCGGGGGCATGTAGGGTGTTAAAAGCGTTGTGCTCTTCAAGCCTTCCTAAAATAGGATAAAATCATATCATTTATGTTTGGACTTCGATTGGATAAAGGGTTGGGCTCACCCAAGTTAGTTTGGACTCCAATTTGTATGTTTTTATGGTGTTGAAAAACCCAATTAGGCTAATTTCAAGCTAATTGGATCAAAACCATCTCATTTATAAATAAGAAGATATGGTCATTTTACCATTAGTATGGCATAAAATATGTGACTTTTGTAAAAAAATCATATTTAATTCGTTTAAAATTGGATCAAAACTCATCTATCATTGAAAAACTCTTTAAAAGTATTACAATATTATGAACACCATTTTTAATAACTATGTATTTTGATTACAAAAAAATAGGGAGAAAATAGACTGTTATGGAGGACATACTTTTACAACATATTCTCATTAAAAAAAACCATTATGTCATCCTAAAAAAAAAATTAATTAGGTCCTCAAGGAAAATCACAAATTTAATTTGTTCATAGAATTCATCATTCTCATTATTTCGTCATAGTATAACAATCTAAAAGTGGGTCCAAAATTTATGGGCGAACAAAATGAAGCGTCTACATACTTTTTATAATCCAAACTATTTGCTTACATTCATTAAAAATGTAGAGATTATAGAAAATTTTGTACCTATACCCACGCATTTTCGGGATAATTTTGACGTTTGACACATCTTCTAAAACTCGAGAGATTATTTAATGTTGTTAGAGCATTGCTCTACATCATTTAAGAAATGACACATCTATACATGTTTACATAATCAATCAAAAATTAATAATCTCCATTGTTTAGACTAATCACTCTAAAATTAAAGCACCACTAGGATTTGCTTTAAAACACTAAATAATTTCTCCTAAATCTCATCACCATAAAAAAGACAAATCCAAAGGTAGTAAATTGGGGGGTGGGGGTGCATTTAGCAACACACTCACTCTCATCCATCTTGTCAAACAACACCGTCACTTCATTGCTCATCCGTCTACGAGAACCCTTTCCCCATAACATTCTCAAATACTACCACAACCTCTTTCCATCTTCCTTTCTCCATCTCGTCTCCATTCCACTGCCGTTGAATCCCCACCCCATCCCTGGTATCTTCAAAGGCGCCTTTTCTCCCCTCCCCCCACCATTACCTATCCCTTCTCCTTCTCTGTTATTAACTCCATCAACCTCATTTTCTTTGTAGTTATTTATAAGTCAACTTCTCCATGCTCTACTTGATGGGTGTTGAAGGTGGTGGTGGTGGCGCTTCGTGATGGGTGATCACAAACGGGTGGTTGGGGGTGGTCAGATAGGATAAGGAGATGAATTGTTGGGATTGTTTGGCCATTTGAGAAAGGAGGTGGTTTTGTAGTGTCAAATCTGACAAGGTACGGTGATTGCCACGACAGAAAAAGAAAGTAGAAAGAGAATATAGAAAAGGGAGAATGAGGGTAAACAGGCAAAACCACCCATTCTCTGTTGGTTCTAATTCACAAAAGTTGACAGATGATTAGCATTATCAACAAAGATTTAGAAATGCAGGGCTTGAACTGAAATACTAAAAAGTATAGGGTTCAACTTGTTAATTGGGTAAGAAACATAAATAAAAATAATAAAAAGACAAAAAGAAAGAAAAAAAATACCGTACAAGACCCAATTTGGGTTATGAGTTTTTTTTATTATTATTATTATTATTTTTTTTTTTTTAGTAATTGATCAAAATTTTATATTTTTTTAATTATCATGATTTAAAAATATAATTTTTTTTGTTAATTTAAAAAAAATCATTAAAAAGCAAAAAAAATTGAAAACCAAATATAAAAACAAACAAAAAAATCGTTGTTTGGGCCTAAATTATAATTTCGTCGTCTTCCGCATTCTCACAAGTTCACAACGTTTAACCAGCGCTCTTCGTATAACTTGGTTCCTCAAAACTCATACACGCTCTGCCACCTCCAAACTCCAAAATTCACCGTCATAGATCCGGATTCCGTTGACCGTGGCGATTCATCACCGGCCAAGTTGCCGGAAACTTGACCAGATCGGTCGAATGGAATGTAATTATCCAGTCGTAGCTTATATGGATCTGTAGATCGTTACGCCTATAACTACAAGTGCGTGAATAAGAGGTGGCGAAAAATGCTGCGTTTGAGGGCTTTTCGTCCGACGAACGACAAGATCGTGAAGATTCAGCTGCACCCAACGCATCCGTGGCTCGTGACCGCAGATGCGTCCGACCGCGTCTCCGTTTGGAATTGGGAACACCGCCAGGTTTCTTTCTTTCAATTTTGTTGTCCTTGTTTTTTTTTGATAATTTATAGCCAATTATACGTTTGTCAGTTTCGATTATTACCTTTTTG
>BRYE01000006.1:16058897-16061397 GCA_030159115.1 Actinidia arguta var. hypoleuca | reverse complement strand
GCAATAGAATCAACAATTCCAAGTCATAAGATAAAATTTCACAACAACAATCCTTGAACTGTGGCCTCAAAGTATGCCAAATTCAACTTTCATAATAGATAAAATTGTGATAGTTTATTTTGCACTTTTTCATGACATCGTTCCTCCAGCTAATTGGAATAGATAACCAAAAGTGGATTTTCTTCTATCAACACATCCAGCAAATCCGAATCAGAATAGCCAATCACCTCTAGATGATTAGATCTCTTAAATGTAAGTATATCTAACAAAATCTGAATCAGAATAACCAATCACCTCAAAATGATTAGATCTCTTAAACGTGAGCATATAGTCTGACCTAGTGCAAGTCTGTGCATATATTAAACACAAGCATAATGAATTCTTTTCATTTGTTTTCGTTCTAATTCATTCTGCAAGGATTGCATAATGCTGAATTTATCTCTTTTCTGAATTGAAGTAACACTAGCTGAATATTTATTCATATTAAATATTTCTAGAACTTTTTCGATGTAAGCTTTTTGAGACAACTCTAACAATTTACGTGATCGATCTTGGAATATTTCAATTCCTATCACGTAGGTTGCCTCACACATATCTTTCATCTTAAAGTTTTTATGGAGAAATTTATTAGTTTGGTGCAATAATCCAAGATCGCTTAGCAAGAAAAATATCATCAACATACAAAATCAGAAATATAAACTTACTCCCACTAACTTTTAGATATACACACTGATCAACAGTATTTTTTTAAAAATTAAATGAAGTAATAATATCATTAAACTTAAGATACCATTGTTGGGAAGTTTGTTTAAGCCCATATATTGATTTTTTTTAATTTGCAAATCATGTGCTCCTTTCCTTTTACATAGAATCCTTCATGTTAATCCATGTAAATTTCTTCTTCTAAATTCTCATCTAGAAAAATAGTTATCACATCCATTTGATGCAGTCCTAAATCATAATGAGTTATCAAAGTCATAATGATTCTTAAGAAGTCCGTATTTGATATAGGATAGAAGATCTCTTTATAATTAATGCCTCATTTCTGAGTGAAATCTTTGGCCACAAATTTGGCTTTATATCATTCAGTATTGCCACTAGTGTCGTGTTTGGTCTTAAAGACCCACTTGCAACCAACTTTCTTTTATCTTTTAGACAATTCAACGAGTTCTCAAACTTCATTCTAGTCCATTGATTTCAATTATTCATTTATGACATCAATTCATTTATCAGAATCATTATTTTTCATGACTTAAGAAAATAAAACTGGATCTTTACTTGTCCCTATATCCAAGTCAGTTTCTTGTAGATATATCATATAATTATTCGGAATAGCTGATCTCCTTTTCCTTTGAGAGTTTCTTAATGCTACCCATTGTGGTTCTTCTATTATCGATTCATTGGTGATAATCTCATTATGGAGTGTTTGTTTATTAGTTTGTTGTCCATCATTGTCAAACTGTTCAACAATTGTGGAAACAACTTTATTAGAAGTCATAGGTAATGAAATTTTTATCATAACTTCTTAAATAACCACATTTCATGGTTTATCACTTCCACTGATTTCACCATTCTCAATGAATCTGACATTATCGGTTTCTACAATTCTTATACTGTGGGTAAAATAGTAAAACCTGTATCTTTAGATTTTTCAGAATAACCAATAAAGTAACCACTAATTATTTTAAATTTTAATTTTTTTTGTATGGATTATAAATTCTAGCATTTGCTAGACAACCCCAAACATACAAGTATCTTAAACTCGATTTTCTTCCAGTCCACAGTTCAAAAGGAGTTTTGGGAACTACTTTACTAAGAATCCGATTTAACAAATACACAACGATTTTAAGGGCTTCCATTCACAATGATATGGGTAACAAGAGTTACTTTACATACTCGTAATCATATCCATTAGAGTATAGTTACGTCTATCAGCTACACCATTCTGCTGTGGCATATCTGGTATAGTATATTGTGTACACATGCCACGTTTTTCAAGAAGCTTAGCAAATGAAATAGAACATTGCTTTATGCCGTCATACCTTACCTCTATCCGATCTGATGATTTTTATCTTTCTATCTAACTGTCTTTCAATCTCAGTAATGTATTTATCAATGACATCCATTACTTGAGATTTTTTATGTAATAGATAGATATGACCATAGCGTAAAAAAATCGTCTATGAAGATGATAAAATACTTTTCTCCACTAAATGATGTATTATCAAAAGGTCCACAAATGTCCATACGAATTATTTTTAAGGAGTTCTGTACTTCTTGTGGCACTCTTTTTGGAGTGTTTGATTTTTCTTTCTTTAATACAATCTATACACATAGCAAGATCAGTAAAGTCTAGATTTAAAAGAATTATATCTTTTACTAATCTTTCTAATCTTTTTTTAGATATATGACTTAGTCATTTATGTCAAAATATAGAAGAATTTTTATCCATCCACCTATGTTTAGTTCCAACGTTATGATACAAGATAAAAATACTTTA
>BRYE01000006.1:16013897-16018897 GCA_030159115.1 Actinidia arguta var. hypoleuca | reverse complement strand
TCTTGAACTGCTTTTAGGCAAATTCCTAGTCTGTTGCCCATTTTAGACAGAGCCTCTGACCTTATGTCAAAAAAAAGACGACCAATCAAGAAAATACTAATTTGCTCTGTACTCAAATATGGTGGTATATTTTGAAAACGCATACAAATTATCAAAGAATGTAATGTTACTTTTGGTCGAGCCTTTTTGGTTTCTAGGACCTTGAACTGTGGACGAGATTTTTGTGTACTCGGCTCTCATCGTTAGCTTCAACCGTTGGTTTTCTTGGGCTGAGAACGACTTTTCTTGGAAGCCTACGGCAGCTGCTGATTCCTATCTGGTTAAACGGCACTAGGTCTTGCTTGGGACCCAATTATACATGTTCAGTTTGAGAGCAATTGAGATCATGCTATTCGTTGTGTTCCTGAGGTTCGGATTTGTGCTTGGAATTCCATACACGTTGGAACGGGGGCAATAGAACGAAACAGTCTCACTCGATTCATGCAACATGTATAAAATTCCAAAGTACAAATCCGAACCTTAAGAAACATAATCAATAACACAACCTCAATTGCTACCAGGCCGACCATAATGGGCAGTGACGGCTCATTACTTTTGGAGGCCTGAAATGTACTTATTTGGGGAGACCCTCCATATATTTTGCATAATAAAATTTTTCAACACATAGTCTTCATAAAAAATCATAACAAAATATTTATTATTGCACAATTTAAACACATTATCATCCAAAATAAACAACCATTATAATATTCCGAAATCGATCATTTGAACATTACTTATATAGGAGTCCTATATGTATTGGGCGCACCTATTTTTTCACATTTTTGGGAAATCCGAAGCAATGACTTCATCAACTTATGCCATGAGCCGGCTCTGATAATGGGATCTTAGGTTATATCTAGAGCCATAATACGTAGACGAAAAACCAGACAATGTTGTGGGCTTTTAACGTAAGCCTTTTTCAGCCCAAGCAAAAGTAGAAGCTAAGATAAATAGACAAAAAATACATATGTGGTTCAAGCAACCAAGAAGGCTTAGATATATACGGCTGAAACGGAGCCAGAATTTTTATTTAGGAGCAGTGAATAAATAGATATGCTTACAAAGATCATAAAAAAAAAATGCACTACAACATCATCCCACTAATTATGCAGTCCAGTTAGACACATGCATAAAGTCTTCTAAGTAAAACAAATATGATTAATTAGAAATAAAAAAGTAGAAATACATTAATTAATATTAAAGGGCTATTGTATATGTGTGTGTATATATATATATATTTCTTTTTTTTTAAAAAAACTTAGCGGTGGTAGGGTTATGTAGTTATGCGATAAATAATAAAATACTAGTACAGTAAGAAAAAATTTTAAAATCCAAGGGTGGCAACTCTTACCACTTGTTCTCCTGATTCCATCCCTGGAAAAGGCTTTACAAGGAAGCATGCTCACAGAAGTCTTGTCACAGACTTGTTTGGTTACAGTTTTTTATATCAATTTTGTAAAATAATTTTCAGAAACTAGATTTGAAATAATGTATCTACCATTTTCACATTTTGAAAATCACAAGAAAATAATTAATATTGATTTCTATAAAATTTTGGAAAAAAAGGTTTTTTGCATAAGATTCATAATTCAATAAAATTTGATATATATATATATATATATATATATATATATGGGGAAGGATCCGGAGACACACATAAAAACACAAATTTAAACACAAAATCCTAGCCCTTAGAATCAAGGGATAGGATTAAAACAAACTCATCTCTCTCCCTCTCTCCTCCCCCCTCCCCTCCCTCCGAGACCCCTCTCTCTCTCCAGGGCCGGCCCCGACGATCGGGTTGCCCTAGCCCGATCCCAATTACACATGTTGAAATTTTTATTTTACGGCCAAGTTTGGGTTAGTTTTTTTTTTTTTTTTATGAGACTTTTTAGCTGTTTTAATTTTTAAATTTTTTCATTTTTAGTACACTTTTTACACCGTTTAGTTAAAATTTTATACTTTTCTTTTAAAATAAAAAATCTTGTGTGAAATTTAAATAAAAATTCACTAAAGATAAATAATTTAGCTAATTTATCAAGTTAAAATAACATAATTTTTTTCATAATTCTAATTCCACTCTTCAAAAAATCAGAGAAGTGCAAAATTTTGATCTAAAAGTTAACAAACTTTGCACAAAACTAATGGATAAAAAAACTAAAAAAAAAATACACAAAACTTTAAAAAAACGAGAGAGAGAGAAGTGGGGGCATAAGGGGACAAAGGGTGGGGCCTAGAGGGGCGTCTGACACGGGGGCCGGGAGAAGCACCTCTAGTAGATAAATCGCAAGTGTTTTAGTGAATTACTGGGAATTGAATATGTTGGGCTACAAATATGGGTCTATGTAAGTAGTGGTCTATGGGCTCAAATAGATAAAAGCATACTGGGCTAGGGCCTAATTTTAAGCACATTTGGATAAATTTCACCAATGGTCCTTGTAGTTTGAACATAAATTTAATTTGATCCTTATAGTTTTAATTTGATTAATAGAATCCTTAATATTTAAAAAAAAAAAAAAAAATTTTTTTGGGCTGGATGGTTGCCCCTACCTAAGGGGGTTGCCCAAGCCCAAGGGCTTGCTGGGCTCACCCCTGGGCCGGCCTTGTCTCTCTCTCTCTCTCTCTCTCTAATTCTTCTCTCTCCAGACAGAATATACCCCTGATTTTCTCTCTCTCATTTGGGTCTCCAATGGCGAGTTGGGTCCTCTCAGAATGCGGCCTGAGACCCCTCCCTCGAATCTACGCTCGACCCAGATTAGGAATCGCCTCTCTCACGCCCAATCCTTTCAAGAATCGGCCTATTCCAATCGGACCCATTTTGGGTAAAACCAATTGGGTCTAGACAGAGAAACAGGGGAAATAGGGTCAGCGCCCCCCTAAAGCTCCAATTCTTGTGGGAAGAAGAGGAGAAAGAAGGAGAGAGAGTCAATGGCGTCAACGGGGGAGAAATCGGAGGCGAATTCGACCCGGGTTTGCCTCCGCCTTTCAAATTGGCCGATGTTCGGGCAGCAATTCCGAAGTATTGTTGGGTGAAGGACTCGTGGAAGTCGATGAGTTATGCAGTGAGAGACGTCGCGGTGGTTTCGGGCTCGGAGAGAGAGAGAGAGAGGAAGGGGGGGTCTCGGAGGGAGGGGAGGAGAGAGAGAGGTCTCGGAGGGAGAGGGAGAGGAGGGCTAGGAGAGAGATGTGTTTATTTTAATCCTAGTCCTTGATTTTAAAGGCTAGGATTTTGTGTTTAAATTTATGTTTTTTTTTGTGTCCCTAAATCCTTCCCCCCCCCCCCCCCTCTCTCTCTCTCTCTCTCTCTCTCTCTCTCTCTCTATATATATATATATATATATATATATATATATATATATATTTCAACCTCCTGTATCAAAGAGCCCCATGCTGTGTGATTTCTATATTACCCCTAAACTCTCTCTTTGCCACCACCACATTTGTTAATCATTTTATTACAAGAAAAACTTCAATATGCGAAAATCAAAATTATCATTGAATCAAAATCATCACACTATTCTGCAATGATAATTTTGAATAACTGTTTTGTATTGAAATGAAAGGTCAATAAACTCGAATATCATTCTGTTTAAGAATACTATACAATTTTTTTGTTCTTATGTCATTAATCTTTTAAATAAACCACCGGGTCATGAAAACACAAAACACTTTCTGTCACAAAAAGGTAGGATCTCCATGGAAATATATATAACGCGCAGACGAGGACATACGCAGAATTATAACTTTAGAAATATGAAACACTGAATTCGTAATCTATACATTAAAATACAATACAAATTTCAAGCTCAAGTGGCAAAACAATATAATTTAAAGTTTTTAATAGTTAATACTACTATAAAATTGAGTTTTTTAAGTTGTCGAAGGGCATGTTTCATGTTTTTTTTTGAATAAGACACACATTTTCCATGTTTTCTTTTCTTTTGGGGCACATGGTCCATGTTAAACTGTTCCTCTGCTCAATAAACATATATGGCATGACTCGTGAGTTTCCATAGCTAGAAAGGTTCAGCTGGTTCATTTGGAAAGAAGAGCTAGGGCTCATACCCAAAAGAAAGTACCTGATCAAGAGAAACGAATTGATTATACATATAGGCAATATATGTCTATAGGGTATATGCCTATATGCATCTGAATTTTTTGTGCAGTTGAAGCTGTAACGCACGGATGCACTTAAGGTTGGACACTCGTTTAGTAGTCTATTTAGTCTTACCTACTTTTTTAAGAGTTTGGGACTTATATTTAAGCACGTATAGTCTGATTAGGTTGAATTTTAAACATTGAATGAGACGGGTATGTGAATAGACATTTAAATCCAGACTAATTCAGCTTGCCCGTTTATTTACACATATTATAAGAGAGTAAATAAAAAGTAAATTGTGTGATTGAAAAAGTTTCTAAATGACCTACATTATAACATTTTTTTTTATATATGATATTTATCAGTATATATATTATTTATTTATGCACATTACATAAAGATAGATAAAACTTAAAAAAAAAATCGAACTCTTCTAAGTCTTTAATATGAATAAAGGGTCAAAGTAAGCAGCTTGGTAGGATTGCAAAGTTAAGCCCATGTACTAATGGGTCGGGTCGGGTCCACACAAATATAAGCCCGACCCGACCTCCCGACCCGGCAAAGAGCAAAATAGAGCTAGTAAAAGTCAAAAGATTTAAAAACAGGGACAAAAGAAATAAAGTGAGAATATTGGGTTCCATCATTGGCATTTGAATAAAGAACAATGTTCTAACTTTCAAGGTTAATGGACTCAAGCGTGAGGTAGCATAATTTGATTTGTGAGAGACTCCGTCAGCATATTAATCACAAGAGTAACAATATATAAATAAAAAATTAATATAATTTTATTTTATTTTTTATATTTGAGTTTTTCAATTTTCTAAAATACCCATCAAAATATTTTTTTATAAATATACGA
>BRYE01000006.1:15978897-15986397 GCA_030159115.1 Actinidia arguta var. hypoleuca | reverse complement strand
CCTATTCAATTCTGATTTTTACATTACAATCTTGTAAGTTTTATTTTGTTATTTAAATTAATCATTCTTCTTCTTCTTTTTTTGTGTTTGAAGAATTTTACAATTCTTATTTGAAATTTTTTGATTGTTTTAAAGAAAACCAAGATACTTTTTTTCCAACAATCTTAAGTCGTTTATTTATATTTTAAAGTTAGTTTTTCTAAATTAGAAAGTTTGCACAATTTTTTTTATAATGTTTGCATAATATTTTATCGTGTTTGGGAATTTTATATTTTGAATGTCAACAGTGTAAATTATTGATGATGCAATTAAATGAAAGCAATTTTACATATGGACTTGAATCTCACTGGATGGGATCCATTTGAGGATCTTTCACAATAATTCACTGCAAGCCTTGCCAACATGCAAATGACTTCAAAGGTTAATCACGAATTCTAACCGTTATTCTAGTGTGCTCTGGACATAGGTGCCACAGCTTTAAGAATAGCCATTGCGCCTTTTCAAATTCACTTATGCCATTTGCATGAAAGATATTAGTATGAAGAAAAAAAATATGAATTCATAATATTTTTTATGGTTTGCGTTGTGGTAAAAATTTAGGATGAGCAACTAACAGTTAGAATTACTCTTTATGATGAAGGGTGAGCGGCTTTTTATAGATAGAGAATGGAGAGCCATGTGAGAAGATCGTGACGTAATCATCGAGTAGCCAAATATGGAATCCGTGTCCGAGGATCTCGGAGTAAAAGGAGGAGGATGCCAAATGGAGACAGTATCGCGAATGTAGGAGACATGGTGGAGATGGAGTCTCCTCGGAGTAAAAGGAGGAGAATGTCAAATGGAGACAGCACCGTGAATGTAGGAGACGTGATAGAAATAGTCTCAAGTTCATCTCATTCTCTAGGTGAAGGGCGAGGACGAGGTTAATCTCATCCTCAAGGAAAAGGCCGGGCCCTTTGTACGGCCAGTCACCAGGTATTTGATACCTGCATATATGAAAATATAATTGGATTTGTGACACAAATGGCAAGTAAATGTGTGACGATAGTAGCAAATAATTCATTTGAGTAAGAAACAGAAGATGACATTGGTGAACAACGTGCCCATGATAATACGATTCACATGTTCACTCAAGAGCAAAGGAATTGAATGCTTGCTTACATTTTTAACAAAGTGTCTCCTCCGTCCCTTCCTTCCTCTAGTTAATTTCTGTAGCCCCGCCACCTCTTCCCTCACGGTTAATAGAAATCTCCTCTTTCTCAAAAAGAACTAGACATCCTTATTCTCTTTTTCCCGTCCTTTGCCCTCAATCTCCACCTAGTTATGGTATCCCCAAATAATGGCAACATTTTGACCCCAAAACCTTGTATGACTCCAAGTAATTTGCTGGACTCTCAATTCTTACCATCACCATTCAGACGCTCATGAGAGGACCAGAGAAGCTGCAGTGCAAACAAACAAAGGTTTACACCCCTAAAATGATTAGCTCCTTACAGGGTATATGAATCTGTTCCCCTCAGTTTGAATGAAATCCACACCAAACTTGGTAAAATTTTCATTGCTAGCTGCTGCTAAGGCCCAAGAATCCTCTTTGAGCACCTGTGTCAGTTATTCATCCACAAGAACAGCACTTTAATCAATCTTTTCCTTTTCCCAAACAGACGCCTGGTCCCCACAAAATGAGCTGCTGTCTCATTATGACGGTTATATTAAATATTATGCATTTTTACTTTAAAATTGCATTTGCTTAAGCATGTTATGGTAAACCAAACTAGAAAACATGCTTACTAGATCAATAGTGAACTAGAGACATCAGACACGGATTCCATACCCTTACCCAATGTGGATGCTTCACATGACAGAAGTTTAGAAGAGTCAATGTCATAGATTTCTTAAATATTGAATATGATGATTTCATAGGAAATAGAACAAGGGGACATAACAATGCTATGTCCAATAGAATATGAGATGGCTGAAATAAAGATTTACAAAGAACCCAAAGGAAAAACCAATGAATCAATAAAATATGAAAACCTCCATAAAGGATTAAAAACATAAATACAACCTAGGACACAAATATAAGCTGAACAAATTTTTTTAATAAGCAAACAGAGAAGTGTACATATTACACAGAAGTATGTTACTACAACAAAGGAAGAATTAAAAAACAAGAAAAGAAAAAAAAAAGGAGCATACAAATAATGCAAGCTCAAAAAAATATCAATTCATTCAGATTGTCCGCCTCACAACAGAAAAAAAGGGGGGAAAAAACTAAAAGAGAACTGTTGAGATCATAAAGTCTAGTATCACAGATGTCTGATGCGGTATAGATTCTCCTGAGAATCTGTGTTTTTTCACACCATTGTTCAGATTAAGTTCCAAACCTCTAAGCATGAGGGCAAGTTTCTTCTATTATTTGTTTACACGTATATATTTTGATAAATTCATATTTCTTTTCTTTTTTGCAGTTAATCTTAAACCGAAATTTCTCCAAAAACTCAAGAATCACCATACGCCCGTGTGTTTCTCATTTTCCGGCATCAATTAAATTGCTAAACAATAAATCCGAAAACTGAGCACCTCTCTTTGTTTATATTCTCCAATATATTCTCTATCGAGCCATGTTGCCGGATGAGCTTTAAAGCAGTCTGCCTCCCCATACCTGAAGCAGAGTCCAGTGTTCAAAGGAAGCACTAAACAACTTTCAACAATATTTGCAAATACAGTCAAAATGTCAATGTTCAGGTGAGAGAATATTTAGAAATATATATCAGGCCAAAAAACAGAAATAACACAAATGAAATCCTTCCTCTGGTATGTGTAGTCATTCTAATTAATAAGCGTAAAACAAATAAAGTAGGTAAACAAGTAAAGGGAGGAGATGGAACTTAAAGCAACTACTGGAGGTAATGAGTTTGATATATGATTGACCAGGCAATGATTACGTTAACTCTCTGAGAATACGGAGCAATGGTTGCAACTTATGACAAATGAAGTGCCCACATCCCATTTTCCTACAAGATAAACGTATAATTTACCTCAATTTTACCATTGTTGCAGTGGGTGATACTGGAAATGGCAAATGAAAACTTAGTCCACTTCCCCATCATAAAGGTTTCCCATTAGAGAGATTGTTTTTTGGGGTTAAAATCCGCCAGAGATTTTTTTGAATGAAATATACTCAGCTATTTGGAGAAAACTTTTTGAAGACTTTGATATCATGCAAGGTTTTTGGGGGGGTAAGTATATCATGCTAGGTTGAGTATCAATTAAGTTAACTTGCTTTTTTTTTTCTTTTGCATGTGACCATCTGGAGAATATTTTACAATGTTTAATCTTCATAAAGAAAAAACAGAAGTACAATAAAAGCACTATAAAAAAGGATTGCAGAAGGCAGATGTTGAAAAACAGTCCATAAGACACCAGTACTGTTCAAACCCTGTACTAATCTATTAATAAAAAGAATATTGAAGTAAAGAAAAGAAAATAGAAGCAATCTTGACATGGTGAGACATTTGTTTTGTCAAGTCGAGTATGAAACACAAACCTTTTAATGCATGAAAGGCAGAATGATTTCATCTTTTAAATTCTGAGATTGTTAATATAAAGCTTTGGGAAATCAATTGAAGTCATGGCCTAACCTATTGTCTCTAACCCCTAATCTTTTAAATTACTGTGTCGGTCTTGTGTTGAGCCAGTTTGAGGCCTTGTATCTGTGTCTGTGCTAGTTAAACCATCAATGATTTCCTAGTAGCCCAACCCAGACACACAAGGAAAGGAAGGATGTATTGAGAACAAGGTTTTTCCTAGCATAAATCTATATTCAGTTCCTTTTCTTTGAGGATGAGTTCCTCTTTTAAACAAATGAAAGAAACATGCATCACACAATGCTTCTATCAATTTTTGTTAACGAGTACATAAGATGCTTATATTGATTACCACGAATGCTATCACAATAATCACATCCACAAAGAATGCACAAGTCAATGAATTGATCCATGGTAAGATTCAGCTCCTCCAAAACCTGAAAACAAAAGCAGTCACTGAAATGTTAAATAAAACATCAAACACGCAAAATTGTGAGAAATGCCCTTTCGCACCTTTGACACTTCAAATTCCATCACTGGGATTTTTTTGGAGCTTGGATCCATTAAATGGCGCAGAAATCTAGGAGGTCCAAAGGTTAGAGAATCCATGTCTTCAGAGGCAACTGCATAAACTTGGTACACCGTACAAGAGTGTTTAATATATATTTCTCATAGTTCATTTATCAAAGGCACACAAATGCATCTTGTGGAAGTGGGATAATTTAGTTATTTCAGTAGAAATTCATATAACGAATCTATTGCATCATATGAAGTCATTACAGCTGACGATGTAACAGCGTGTTATTAAAAAATAATCGCAAAAGATTTCATTTGCATGGGTCTATAGGGCATACTATTCATCGTAAAATAGCAAACTATCATGAAAGTTATGTTACATGGACTCCGGTACGAGAATCAGCTGTGTGTGCGTGTCCAAGCATCTTAACCGTCCTAAACGTAAATTTAGGATATTTGGATTATCCAAAATTTGGTATGGGTATGGGAAAATGTTTTGAACACTCATTCGCATTGTATATTGTTTAATATTTTCAGATAATATGTTGCAAAATTATTTTAAAATGGTAGTTTCAATTAAATAAAATTAAGGAAAATAGGAAATTTCTACCTCGTATCAATGTCAAAAAGCTACAAATGTTGATTTTCTAGCTAACGTGGGCTTCTTTTCTTCAACTATCACAAAATCATAAGGATCCAGATGTCTAAATTGGGTATGGGTGTTGCCATGTCGGACTTTATCCCACACCCATACCCGTGTGACCATGTCATATCCATCTGTCCAATGTACTTGGGAAGTATAGAAGAGTCCATGTACATTACATGAAAGGCAAGACCCTTACCTTTCCAGATTTGCAAAGTGCTGCACATTGTGCCTCCGCTTCTGAAGGAGCCTAAGAAAACCACCAAACAAAGAAAGATGTAAGTTTAACTTGACACTTTCTTTTCCCTTCTTTTATTCTCGTGTCAGCAAAGGATAAGTACCTGATCAAATACAACTAAAGAATAGTAACGAAGGAAACTATTTCACTTTGCAGAAACTATAACATAGTTTCCGCAGACTTATACCAACACGGACTTATACCAACGCTATATTATTTTCATATTGTCACCTCAACTACAGGCACTCCCATGAGCCTTTGAAATCTTTTACAGTCCTCATTGTGTTACTTTGTCACCTGTACAAAAGGATAAGTAAGTTTACAGTTTAACAGAAAATGATGTGAAATTCCTCGTAGGTCATTAGAAAAAAGTTTATTTGACAAAATTCAAATAATGATATAAGGAAAACCATCAATACTATACCCCCCACATCCCTGGAAAAAAAAGTTGGAAAAACAACCACCATGTCGAAATAAAGGGACAATCTCACAACTTGCAGGAGATACTCAAGATAACACTGTTTAACGATTCTATTACCACATCTAGTGCTTGAATGATATTTAATACTTGTTCACACACTGCAAAGAAGTGAAAAATATATTTTGTAACATGGCTGCATACGAAGGTTTATCCCAATTTCCATAATATAGGCCACGCATTGAACCGTGATTATGAAGAATCCCTTGCACACATTAAAATATGGATTCCTGTGGAGGGAATAGGATTTAACGTCTTGGTGATGCTGGGCAGCTTTAAATATTCAAACCTGGCACTATGGCAGCCTGGGATGGGATTTGACATCTTAGTGATACAGGAAAGCTTTGAATATTCAAAATATAGCAGCCTGATAAATGGTTATTGATGGGAAAAGGTAAGGTTGTAGCCAAGGGGGTTTAAGAGATACAATTAAGGTTGTAGACTTGTAGGGTTCATGGTGAACTTTCATCTTGCTCGATTTTGTGAGACTGCGTCTCATGTCAAGCTTTAGGCGGCAGCTAAAATTTGGGTTTGAACTTAAAGAGATGTTGAAAGAGCGCAAGAGGTGATGGTTTATTAGGTCTCCGTGTTGGAGAGTTGGAAGCCTGGATTGTGGATGACCCCAAAGATTGTATTTTCTTTTTCTAGGCCACTTGTTGGATTTATATGTTTACTACTGCCATGGTGGTAAATGTGAAATTAAATTTTAAGTTTGCACCTTTTTTACTTTTTCAAAATAGGACAGAAAAGTAAGAAGAATTAGAAATTCCGGATCATACACAAGAAGAGAATCGGAGAGAAAAGAAAGGGAGAAGGAGAAACCCAAATGACAAGAAGATTCCAGATTGAATGGTGTTGACAGAGGCGCTAAGCTTGAAATTGGTGATTTTAATGGAAACACCCACAAGAAAGTAGTCCTTGACAGACTATGACCTAGAAAGTTTCTTTACATCGTACCATTAGACCAACGAACAGAAACTCTTCTTCGCAAAGATTAAGCTAAAAGAGACTCTTGAGTTTTGCAAAGACTATACTAAAGGGGACAAAAGTTATTTGGCGTGCAAAATACCAGAAAACATACGGTACTATTAGATTCAAGGAGGGTATGAAGATTGCTGTGGCTCGTTACATTATATCTGCAAACTAAGAGCAATGAGTTCACTGCCAGCGTAGTGAAGTCGTAGTAGAGGTTGCACGTTAGCGGCAATGAGAGTGGTGGTATAGGAAATAAACAAAGAGAGGGGTGCACGTGATGGTGGTGGTGTGGGTGGTGGGTGGGAAGGTGATGGGGGTTGGAGTACAGGTGGTGGTGGGAGTGTGGTTCTAGGTAGTAGTAGTGAGAAAGAGGGAAGGGGTAACGAAGGTGGCAGGTTATGGAGAGATGTTTGATAGTGAAAAAAAATTGTTATGATAAAAGAAGAATAGGGTTGTTTTGTAGTTAGGTTGATTTAAGTTTAAGGTCTAGAATTAGTTTGGAAACAACGTTAATGGTTCAAACGAATGAATAAGAAGGGTAAGTTTGGCATTTTAGTTATTCCAAATAATGGCATCATCACATTCCGCCCACTTGTCAAGGGCTGATTAACAAAATGGAGGAAGGTGTCATGGCACAATAACATAAAGATACACAACTCCAAACAACCTCTTCTCACCAAAGGTGGATTCTACCCACCACTTGCATGGGCGGCTCTAGACTTGATCCAGAGGGATTAGTTGAACCCCCTGAAAAAAGAAAAAAAAATTACAAAATAAAATTTTATAATTTTTTTTTATAGAAATTTTGAACCCTCTAGATATGGATCTTAAATCCAATAGTTATCTTAAATCCAATAGTTATCCTAATATCCTTTATACATACAATAATTTTGAAACTTTATCTAATCAGATCAATGAATTGTGAGATGTGCGGCCCACCTAATATAAGGGCCCTTTTGGTTGGACTTTTTGAGATTTTTTGACTTAATTTCTTTTGCTTATAAGCAAAAAAGTTAAAATTTTGAAGTTTTTTTGCTATTTTTTTTTGCTTGTCATATCTTAT
>BRYE01000006.1:15951397-15958897 GCA_030159115.1 Actinidia arguta var. hypoleuca | reverse complement strand
TGAGGAAGACCAAGTTTAATGATATGTCTATGACGAGTCAACATAGGGATGGTGGTGCATGTGAGCGTGGGACCAAGTAATCACGTACACTTTCTCCCTTAACCCATGCGATTATGATTAGCTCGTGGGTGCGCCCATTACATTTTTGTCTCTCATCTCACGTGAACACAAACCCACAACCCCATTTTTATGGGTTAATCAATTCATGGCATTTTCTTGGGTGTGGCTAGAACAAAATTAGGTACAGGAACATGTATGTAAAGGCATCTCCAATTACCACCCGGTCGTAGTTTAGCAGTATTGGGCTTACTTCCAAGTAATTTAGAGCGTATGAGCTAGGTTCTGATATTGAATCTTGTAATGGAAAGGGTTTAGGATTAATTCATCCACCTCGGCTCGGGTCTGATAATGTTTCGTTGGACGAGAAGTAGCTATCGCTAATTGGCTATAGGATGTACCGGCAACATGGCTCCCGTCTCCCTACAGAGATTCTTATGAACCATGGAACCACATGTGCCAGTTAAACCAAGGACGTAAGGGGTGAAATACTCCAAGGTAACTCTGTACTACCTTAATGCCCTTGACATTTATTTGCAAATAAAATTATATATAATCTTAAAAGTTTTAGTAAATATGCAAGATTATTTAATCCAAGTACTTATTCAATTAAATTTTAAATAAGGAAGAATAAAAATAATTAATTTATGTATAAATTTAATTTTTTTAGTATTATTTTTTTATATGCATAATTTTAATATATTTATGATGCAATTATGATATTACAGTTTGATTTCAGTTTGACCCAATGGTTGAATCGGTGACCCGTCCATACTATCCTTTTTCGGTTCACTAACTAGACTGGTTTTCAAAACATTGTTATGGACGGTTTTGCTAACCATTGGCTCCTAGACGGTGAATAATACACACTTTTCACATACTTGAATGTAATTTTGTGAATTTTTATTTATTTTTCACACAAATTAATACATTTTTACCAGGTAATTAGCTTTTTCCATAAACTAATTAACGAATAAAAAGGATTAAACAAAAAGGTTGAAAGCATTTTGCTAAGCACAAAATACACTCTTTTAATAAAAAGAAATCAGAGAAGTCAAATACGCTACCAATAATAATAACAAACCTTTTTTTTTTCAAGAAAAGACCAACTCTCTCATGATTCAGACTGAAGTTTTTTTTTTTTTTTTTTAGCTGGCTTATCTGCAGTCTGAGTATTTTGGGCTCATTTTAATAATCTAAACTGTTCATACTTTACACTGATTCGTAAAGATCATTAATGTCAAATATTACGTCGACCGGGTGCACTCGTTATACATTCAATACTACTTTATAACTTAACAAATAAGTATGACACACATAATTAAACTTATTTATTTTTATATAAATTTATATTGATCGCCCATTGAGCTTATCCGTTCAGTATTATTATACAATTTAACAAATGAGTTTGACACACATAATTATACTCATTTATTTTTATATAAATTTACCTTCATCGACTATTGAACTCTATTCGATCAATATAATTTTTTATAATATTAAAATTTTCGATTAGATCTATAATTGAACAACTTGAATCATTAAAATCGATCAAAATGAGATTCAAAATATTTGAACTATATCGATACAATCAAAAAATAGACTTCAGGCCAACTGGATCCTCTCTTTTTTGTTTGGCTGTACATGGTTTATTACTAGTATTTTTCTGTTGACTTGCAGTGAGGTTGCCTATAGAGGAGTACAGCTCAAAAGAAGGAACGTCAAAGAAATAGACTGGGCTTTTCGTTGATTTCGATCATTCCAAACTTTTCGTTGTTTCGCACATCAAAACAAGAAGGTAAATTATGGCGATGGTTCCTAAGTATTCACTTTGTATTACTTTGGTCCTTCAAGTACTAATTTTTTTAATTTTATTCTTAATATATAAAATTAAGAATTTTCTAATTAAATATATTTTATTTTAATTTTTTAATTATATAAAATGTCTTAAATTTTTGTTCTTTGATGCTGATAATGAATCTGACTCAAGTAATTGCAAAGATGATTGTGCTAGTTATGGAAGAATTTTATTTAGTCAGATTCACGACCGATACTAAAGAATAAAAAACACAACAGACACTTTTTATAATAAAAAACTTTGAAATAAATATTTATAATTAACAAAGGACCGCATAAAGTTTAATTGGATATATTAGTGATAAAAATAAAAAAATTAGTATATGAAGAACCAAAATGAAACAATGCAAATATTTTAGGGACCATTGACGTAGTTTATCCAAACAAAAACAAAACTAAAATAACAATCGTACGTAATTGGTGAGGTCACACAAAATTGAACCCATTCACTTGTGCCCCCACTTTCACATGTTGTCGGCAGCTTGCAATAAACGAAATAAATTATTTTAATTTGTAATATTAAGAGACTCAAATTGGCGTATGCAAATATTATCGAAAGAAATTAAAATATTATATTTGGTTAAAATTTTAAATTAATTGTGCAGAATATTTTTTTTAAAAAAATTGTTTCAGAAATTGCTATTGAGAGCAAAAATATTTATTGATTTCCTAATTATTTATTTTTTATTGAAAATAATTTTCAAGAATTTAAAGACATCTTTTTATATTTTCTAAAAAATATGTTCTTTTTTTTAAAAAAATCCAGAAAATAACTTTTAAAAAAGATAAAAACAAATTTTTTTTTTATAAATATTCTATAAAATTAAATCTGAAAACTAAACCAAATAGAGCATAATAAATGTGCATACAAAAGCGGAAACCAATTCAAATTCTATGTTTTGCATATCATTTTGGTCTCATCTTGAGTCTAATATATGATCAGTTGTTCATAGTGTAAGACTTACTGAACAAATAAATTTCCACCCAAAAACCAAGTTGATTGGAAATTTGTAGTCATATAATCAAGTTAATTTTATCTTAAAAAAATGGATGACTAATATAATTTTGAGAGTAAATTCTGACACATAAATGAGCAAATTATGTGATTAGTAACATCCGAGTAAATGATTTCAATTAAGAAGTCTATCCCAAATCGTATTAACATAAATCCTGTAAATTAATAAGCAATCATTTAACAAATAACTAATTGAATTAATTTAATTGGTCGTCTTTTTACATTTTCAACTGAGAGGTTAGTGGGTCATTTCTCGATAAAGGTAAGTATTGATTATTTATTTTCTCATTTAATTTGGAGATTCTTCTTATAATTGGTTATTTCAGTCCAACGTGATGGATTATCCAATTTGATAATTAATGTTATTCTTGATAATTGTAACAAAAATGCTATGCTCACATCTTAATTTTACCATTTTAATGGGTCATTTGATGTGGAATAACTTATAAATACCGGAGATAATTAATCATTTCTTGGTTTAATTGCATCAGTGTTTATGAATACGCAACATCCAGGGACGTAAGATTTTGATATTGGGGAGACCAATATACATAGAAAATATAAAATTTGTAACATACGAAAAAAATGTAGTATTCATTTTAAATAGTTTGAATATTTCAATATCTAATACTACTATAAAATTAAAATTTTTAAAAAAATTTGGAATAGCGGTTTTCCTCTTGGGTCCATCCCTGGCCACATCATATGATAAACAAAAACTGGTAAAATCATATATGGTAATAGTAGCATTGTTTTGTAACAAAAATGAGATCTTCGTGGACATTAAAAAAAATCTATTTCACTCCATGCTGCAATCCATTACTTGAAAAGGAAAGTTATACTGATTCATCAGTAGTGGAGTTCTTTCTTTTTTTTTAATCATTTCTCTGTGGTGGTTGGGGGAAGGGGGGAATTGCCTTTTTTAGAGAGAGAATAATTGGAAATTGCCCAGATTTCAACCCCAAATTTCATGAAAGGGTTGAATACAGCACCAACCACCTGGACGCAAAACTTTCCTAAAATTACCCAAAGTTGTGACAAAAGTAAAAGATGCCTTGAATTTCATGATTAGAACCAGAAGTGCAAATTCAAAGGCATCATGGTGTTTTTACATTGCCACTCACTACTAAACTAAGAAAGATAGCAAATTGTCAATGCAATCATGGAATAATGCAACAATTGCTCCAATCCAACTAGACAAGTAGGACCCATATTCAAATTTTTTTTCTTCGAGACTTTGTTTGGATTAAAAATTTGATAAGAGATTTTTTTTTATAAAAGTTAGAGGATTCAATAGTCGGGAATCAAGCAATGCTTACAAGTTGAGCATTTGAAAAAAAAAACACTAACCAATCCAAATGCATTTGGGTTAATATCTCTATTCGTTCAGTTTTTCAGAATCAATTTTATAGAATAATTTTCAAAAAAATTACTTGGTTGAAAGTTTTCAAAACATTTTTATATGAAAAATTTACAATATAACACGTTTTTTTAGGAAACATTTAAAAGATTTCTTCAAATGATAAAAATCATTTCGCTAAAAAGAATAATATATGAAAATGATTTTTTTGGTTTCACAAATACAAAAAAAAATTGTCATTTTAGAAATAATTTATGAAAAATTGTGTTGTAAAACTAATTTTGGAAACTAAACCCCAGAATTTTGTAAGTAATGGTTTCATCTAATGTAAAAGACCCAAATATTTTTGCTCATCTTCTAAAAAATTGTGTTGTAAGCATTGTATTTTGAAATGTAACTAATTTTGAATTAAATAAATGGGTAACCCTTTAAAAAACCCCAATTTTTTAAACCCATAATAGATGTTAAACCATAGTAGCTTACTATATTAATTTTCTCATTTGGAAATTAAATTTGTATTGAAATTTTAATTACTTGTCTTTATTTATTTTTGGATTATTGAGCAACACTCCTCTTGAGACCCTAACATTATGAATGAGTCTTATCCATTTTTAAAACTTAATCTAACATCCTATAATTCAAAGTATACCCAAAATACGCTCCTATACCATGTTGATAAATATCCAATATGCTATACATAAATATATTTTTCAAAAAGGCAACAATTAAAAGCCAATATAGTACTTTCTATATTTACCAAAACTCTCTCTAATTAACCTCCCTCCCTCTCTCTATATATATATCTAATTAACCCCTCCATTTCTCTAATTAATCTCTATCATTCTAAACTTGATAGGCAAGACATATTTCATCCCTCATCACTCTCTTCACGAGTGACTCTGAGGGAAATGGTTATTGGTTGTCCGGCACTATAGAAACGATGTCGGTGAAAGAAAATGGTGATGTTGAGAAATAAGATGACGAAAATGATGAGTTTAAGAAGAAAGCATAAAGAAAATAACATTTAAATGTTTCTCTTGACTTAACCCAAATCACGCAATTCAACCATTAACGCAACCTAACCTGTTAAATCAAACACTAAATTCGTTATAATAAATTTATCATAACTTAATATTTTATAAACAAACCACTAGTTTGACTATGATAAGTTTATCATAACAATTCGTTATTAACTAGTTAATGGTTTAATTATGATAATAAATCATAATAAAATATTTTTTGTAAATTAGATACTGATTTGTTTATAACAAAGATATCGTAACGAAAATATTTTATAAAATATACACTTCAATTTTCTGAAAGTTCAAGATTATATAAAACTCATCATAAAAATCTTCAAATGGTTCCTAGTTACGATACATTATCATAATATTATTTTAAAACTATTTTAAAACGTATATATTAATTACTTGTAATATATATGTGTCATTAATAGAAAGCCGGATTTGAAAATTAAAAGAAAAGGAAAGTTATCACATAATATTCTTAAACATATAGTAATAAATTATTAAATTATAATTAAAAAAGAATCCAACTAAAAAGAAAAACTATATCGCTTCATAACATATATATATATATATATATATATATATAATGTTAATTAATAGGGTTATTATGGTTCATACACGCATAATTTTGACTGAGATCAAATATTTGTTAAACCTATTTAAGTAACCCTTTATTTTTTTCATTCTTACTTGCCATGCCAATCTCAAGCCATCGATGTGCTCATATAGGCCATATTTGTTTTGAAGATAAGAATGTTAAATTAAAATATAAATGTGAGCCCACTAATATGATTTTTGTCGACTCTATCTGAGTTTGGATATGTAATCCGATGGATTTATAATCTATCAAATTGACATAATTTGTAATAACACATCCCCCATAATTACAAATTTAGAGGTATGTATTAACCCTAAAATTATTAAAATTTTCATAAGTAAATACAACAATAGAATGTTGTTAAATTAAGACATTTTATATAATATTTATGGATGTAGAGTCTTTTATGCCACATAAATTATTTGTTTGGTGCCTAATTTTGCTTTTTATTCTTATTCGGCTAGTATATGTTATATTTTATAATTACTCTCTCTAGTGGCATATAAAAATGTCTAATTTTGTAACTTACGACAATTGGGAGTGATATGATATTTTTATTTGAATGATATTATTATTGTTAGTTAATGATATAGATGCCTAATTAAAAATTATACTTTTTATTTATTTATTTATGAAGTACTTGACATTTTTTTATTTAGTTAGAAATTATGATGTAAGGACAATTATGAAAAAAAATATATTTAATCCAATAGTTATATCCATTGTAAAACAAACAAGTGCACATTGAGATTTCACATGATTGATAATCTGATTTAGTCCGATTGAATTTGTTATCGAACCTTAAATCTTACTGAATTTCTAATTTGTCAAATTCAATCTCCAAAAAAAACATGGTTATAATGAAAATGACAACTTTAATTTGATGTAAATGTTTTGATTATCAATAAGACAAATATCAAAATCATCACGGCAAGTAAATGTTTACTTGTGAAAATATCTCAAATGATAATTATCATTGTTCATTTGTATAAATGGTACCTATCGCAATCTCCATCTCTATAAATAAATATTTTTGTCGTGATATTTTTTTGGAAAGTACATACATTGCAACTTGCGTGTGCTTTAATAGAATATCCTAAATAACAAAAACTTTTATATTTTAATTTTTTAAAAAATTACCTAATAAATAGTCTGCTAAATTAAGAATATTATTTAGCAAGGATAAGTCTAAAATTCATGATTTGAACAATAAAATTGGTGGGTTGTGAGATTTGAACTGTTAATCTTGTAAGGCAAGATAAACAAAAAATCAAATTAATTAAAAATTAATAGTCATATGAAAAAAATCATAATTATCTTTACAAAAATAGATAGTTAATTTTAAAAATTATACTTGATATCCAGGTTAAAATGAATTGATCATGTGACTGCCTACGTCCAATAAATGTGATTTTTTTGCATGAATTATTGCAATGAATCCGACAAGATGAATAGTACAGATCATTAAAATATACTTAGGATGGATCACAACTTGTCAATTTTAGCATAAAATTTAAACCCTAAATTATAAGAGAAGATTCCTCCATTTAACAAACCCTCGCCAAATGGTCGAAGCGACACCTTT
>BRYE01000006.1:15891397-15896397 GCA_030159115.1 Actinidia arguta var. hypoleuca | reverse complement strand
CCATTTATATCCCTGTTTACCGCCTCCGTCCGTCCGCATTGTAAATACTTCAACAACTTCTGTTTAATAGCTAGAAATAGAAATTTTCAAGTAGAAGTAAGACGTTCATTTCCAAAGCCATTGTAATCTGGTGTTAGTGTTATAAAGTGGGGAGCACTTTTATATGATTGATAAGTGATATTATATCACTCAATTCGTTAAATTCTTCTAAAAAATGATGTATAAAATATTTTTATATTACAAAAAAACACATAATCAAATCAACAAATGTATTGATGAAATTAACACCACACTTATAAGACTGTTCTGGATTTTTTATTATTTTTTTTGAAATGTATAAGTGGAGCCAAATCATTGAAATGGATATCAAAATTGTCTATGAAATTTGACGCAAGAAAACCCCTTTCCCATCTTGTCTGCTATACTTTGAAACCAAGTAATAGTTTTGAAATATTTAAACATTTCCAATATGATTGTCTTTGGATATTGCTAGATTTTGCTTATAATGATTGTATCTTTTCTTTTTAACTTTCACAACAAAGAAAACAATCAACAGAAAGATAAAAATAACCCCTGACATTCAATGTTAGTTATCTGGTCACTAAAGTTCTCGTGGAGTTAGCCTTTGTTGAAAAAAATACGATAAATATAGAATTTTAAAAAATAATTTTCATTGATCACAAAATATACAGTAAAATTGAATTTACAAATACATGATAAAATGAGATACAAACACAATTACAAGCCGAGTTCTGCAAGCGCAGTCTCCTTAAGAAATATTCGTCGCCTACCGATGGTGTTGTAGACTTTATCGGGGTCTTTTTTTCAGGATGAAACTGTTAGACCGCATACGTCGGAACACTATCAAAGTAAGCCTTGACGAACTGAACCTACGTCAGTCTCTTTCTCTTAATAAATTTGATTGTTATCAAAGGTCCCGACTCTGTTTTAGAAGAGGACGAAAAATCAATAGTCATTTTCTCTATAATACAATGAAAAGAAGAAATTATTTTTCTAGATGAATTGTGAAAGAGCGGAGTTCATATACAACAAAATGAGTTTTGGTTGGATTCAGCTTTTTATGTATTGATCTGGTAACAGTTTTATTTTTTTTAATTGACATCTACAAGTGAGAGACACCCACTTCTTCCATACCGAAATTCTGTTAATTTCTAACAATATTTGATTTGGAGTTCGACTTCCACTAGTGTGTTATCAATTCTTCCCGTTCAGTACATACCAAACTTTATTCTAGATTTAAATGGGCTCTTGCTTATGGACAGAGAGATTAGTCCCCAATTAATCAGTCCAATATACCCCAAATAAGAAAGGTAAAAGTCAATTGAGTTGGATAAACTGTCAAAACTACCATTAGAAAAAGTATAACACAACACACTTTACATTAACAGCATCTTAATTTTATATTAAGAAACAGGGGACACCCAAAATCAGTGCCTTAATTTTCTAACAAGACGGTTAGAGGCCCCCACCCTCTGTTTAAAATTTTGTCAAAATTAAAAAAAATAAAATGAAAAAGAAGAAGAAAAATCAAGTAAAACACAAATTAATTGTTTTAGATATCACCAAGGCATAATAGTTTAATTCAATTAAAGAAACACGGAACCCAGTTTGGGCGAATGAGCGATAGTCAAGTAACTGATTGAATGTGTGTATGTCTTGTACAAAGATATAATGTAAAGGGAGTACTTACTACCAACTCAAAGAAAAAAAATATAAATTATACTTTACATCCCCTACACTTCTACTGAAATCTATGGCGATTTCGTCTTATATTTCATTCAATCAAAGACTACGAGGCCTTTTTTTTTAATGTCACGTGGCCTTTTTTTATCACTTAATTTATAATCATGTGGCCTCATTTTATTAGGCCACACGGCCTCTATTTTTTTTTCTCGAGCAAATAAAGAGAATTTTATTAAAGAACATAACAAGAATATGTACAAATAGAAAAGGAAATGGGAAGAATGTCATCATTCTTAGAGGAGCACGTCAAAACTATGTTGGCACCCACTCTTAAGCCAATCATATGCCTTGCAAATCCGAACCAAGAATAAAGAACAACCCACATCTCCCAACATATACATTCGGAAAACAAAGAAATGCAAAGTAATATGACTATCAACACAATTCAAATAAAGAAACCAAACTCACATTTTGTTACTCCACATGAACTCTTTTCATCATTTAATTTAATAATAGGTAGATGTAAGAGTGATGTTGACACTTGAACTAAAATGTAAAGTTCAAGTGATGTTGACAAATTTGAAAGTGCAAGGTGCAAATTGGCAAAGTAAAAGGGTGCAAAACGTAATTCATCCAAAAAAAAAGTGAAAATCAATGAGAGAGAGAGAGAGAGAGAGAGAGAGATTTGATTCCTTGCTTTAGCTTTGCAAATAGCAACAAAGCCCATCATATCTACAAATAAATATATAGCACACTTGCTAGGTTGGGCTAACATGGTTCTTCTGCATAGATTGGAGCCCACTTGGAAAAACTTGGCTCTCGATTTCTCAAGTGGACCCTACTGACCCAATCAGGGGAAATGGGTCTTTTCCACGTGGATCCTCTCCTGACCCAGCAAGGGATTTAGTGTTATCCAAGTGGGCCCCCCTCTTTTTCTCTTCTTTGGTGCATGTGCCATGACAAGTCCACGAGGAGAAGGTTGACACGGTTTCATGTTCATTAATACCTGGGACCAGGGTGGTGAGGGAAATATTTTGGGGCCAGTTTCTCTGTAGGCCAGTTTCGTAGCCCAAAAATTGGACAAAAATGGATTGCAGGAGTGCAATTAAAGTATTTTGGTCACTTTATTTTTCGAATTGGATTAATAGTCTTCAGAATATTAGTCTTCGAATTAATATTTTTTAGATTATTAATTTTTGGACTATTTAGACTAATGAGGATAAAAAAATAATTTCATTTATAGATTTAGTCCGGGACTATTAGTCCCACCCTTCCTCCCGGAACAGCATAGTCTCCCATATGTGAGACTATTTGTTCAGTCAGACTACTTATCCGGAACTATTTTTTGTAAACAAACGCGGGACTGAACAACGAGTCCAGTCCAGTCTCACTTAGTCCGGACAAACAAATAAGGCCTTTGAGTTTTATTTTAAGTTTATTTTAATTATTTATATTATAATTTTTATTATAAATACAAATCAATATACTTTCAATACTATTTTATAATTTAATGAATGTGACGTATAAAGTTATACTTATTTATCTTAATATATATTGAATTTGATTTACTATTACTTTGTATTTAATTAATTTATTTTTTTACAATAATAAATTCTTCAATAATTTTTATAATATAAATTATTAAAATTATTAAAATAGACTCAAAATGAATTCCAAAATACTTGAACTGTACTTTTACCGCGCAGTTTGGGACCGCGGACAGAAGAGAAGCTGGGTCCAATTTGTTTGGCACAACTGATCTGAGGAAGAATGAGTGATGATGAAGATTGATTAGGATCGGTTAAGTGTGCACCAATTTCAATTTCAAACCACATCTCTCTCTCTCTCTCTCACACACACACACACACACACACACACACACACACTTTGATGGATTTAACTTCGGTCACTTCAAGTCTATTGATTAAAATACATCAAGTCTATTGATTAAAATACATGCAATATAATTATTTCCCTTGACAAAGGTGTTAATTTTTTAGAATTTAAAGATATTTTTTTAATATTTTTTAAAAATGTGTTCTTTTTTGAAAAAAAATCTTAAAAAACAAGTTTAGAAAATCATTGACCCAAGATTTTTTTTTTGAAAATCATTCAGCAAAATTGATTATGAAAATACCAACCAAATTTAGTGTTTCTCTTTTCTTTTACTTGGTTGGACTAGTAAAATGCAAACAAAGAAAATAAATATAGACCAAAAATCCCTTTTTCTTGTCTGGTTACTCCTACAAAATATATAAAAATAACTTCAACAATCTCCACCTTGTACACTAAAGTATATAAATCCTTGCAACAAACGTCCCTCCATAAAATGAACAAAAATTGACAGTTAAGCCACCACATGTTGACTTGACATAGATCCAATGGTAACCCTTGTTAACGTCATACAAAACATCCAACTTCGACTTGTCTTTCACTTTGTTTGATCTCTAAATCACTCTCCCCCCTCTCTCTTCGTTTATTGTGAGTATGTGAGACAAAAAATATTGAATTTGAATATTTTTTATGACGTTAACATAGATTGCTCTTGGATCCGGGTCAGGTCAACAAGTGGCGTGACAATTTCTATCCACTTTGTAGATGGACGTTGGGGTTGATTGCAATGGTTTATATAGTTGAGGGTGCAAAGTGGACAAATTATTAGTTAAGGGCAAGGTGGAAATCCCTCAATACTTTAGGGAGAAAAGTGCAGTTTACCCCAACTTTCAATCATAAGTTTTTTCTCACCACATAAACCATGTTAGCTTGGCTCAGATGCTTTCCATAAATATCATTGTACAAGACAAAGCATGCAAACAATCTGAAAGCTAAGGTTATGGAGGATATATTGTTACTCTGAAACACCGCAAAACTGCCAAAAAAAATAATTGAATATAGAGACAAAACCATGGTTTTCATGCTAGTTGGTGTAAACAAGGTCGTATTGACCTGAAGAGTCCGAGTTCGAATCCTCTGAAATGCGAGTAGTGTGGAGTGTTCTTGAAGTGTGCAAAATTATATCGTTTTGTACATTTCAAAACTAAAACGATTTTGTTTTTTATACTGTAGGAACACTCTACACTACTCGCAATTCATTGGATCCAAATAAGAAGATTCCATGCAACAGATATGAGAGAGGGAGAGAGAGAGAGGTAACATTCAAAACATTCAAAGATAACTGGTACGAAGGTATGGGAGAGGAACAGAGGATATATTAATTTAATTGCAGGTGGGCGGGCCTCCATGGGCTTTGATAGAGGTGGGACTAAGACTAATCTCATACGTAATGAAGACACCAC
>BRYE01000006.1:15861397-15863897 GCA_030159115.1 Actinidia arguta var. hypoleuca | reverse complement strand
GAGTGGGGATTAGGGTTAGTTTTGGGAAGTAGTATGATTAGGGTTTGGGAAAATGGGATAAGTATGGGTTTGGGGAATTTGTGGAGGTGGGTGAGCCAGTATGAATTCGTGGGATTGGATATGAATTAAGGTCGTCAGTTGGCGCCTGGCACCACGTATTATTTTTCGTTAGAAAATTGGGTGAAGGTTATTAATTGGGTCTGATTGCAATTAATTTAAAAGTTAAAAGGGTCAAAGTGATAAAATATTTAGTTGGAGGGCCGAGTTGGGAATAACACAATATTTTAATGGAATAAATGTAATTAGCCCTTATTTACTGGTATCACTTCATTCTCATTTCAACTTTTGGCCGATCCTCCGTTTTTTCCTCGCGAATAATAACGCAGGATTTTTATTTAAGGGTCAAATTATACATTTTTAATAAAAATTTTAGTAAAAAAATTTAAGAGACAGTTGTATATAATCAATAACAAAATAATCAAAACTAACAAAAAAATAAAAAATAAAAAAATAATATTTTTTTTTAATACCCATTTCTTCTGAATATTTTTACAAAGCTCTGGTTAAATACTCGCATAAACAAAACCTGCAAACTCAAAACCTCGATCAACAACCAAAATGTCTTGCATTCTCTCACTCCTCCTCCTCCTCCTCTCTCTCCTCTGCTGCCAATCCCGCCGCGGATGGCGTCGACGCACACAAACTCCTCCAATCATTCGATCTCGCTCCAGGTCTCCTACCAACGACATCGAATCATCTGATCACGCCCCGACGACTGGAAACTTAACCATTTATATAAACGGTACATGCCATGTATTGCTTAAGGGGGGTCGGTCAAGTACAGATCCACAATCCGTGTCACGATAACGCAGGACAGGGTCACCGGCATCAGCCGCATCAGCGTTCACGCGTACGTTGTCTAGATCAACGTGGCTGAGGTGATTCGCGATGGAGACGAGGTGGATATCTCGTTCGGAATCAATTCCGGATCAGTGAATTTTCTGGTTGCTGATTTCGAAGTTCCAAACCGTGTGGATGCAGACCGGCATGCGTTAGCAGTAGTGACAATAGGCAGTTAAGAATTTGTACAGAACTGGACATAAATCATTTTATTGAAACAGAACATATTACAAAGATAATAAACAAATGCATAAAAAATGTAAAACAGAATCTGCAAACTGAAGTTAGGAAACTGTCGGGTCTCGTGTGTTACACAATCTCGTTAAGATAGATTCACCTTCACAAGTTAGAGAGATTCACCACTTACAGGTGTGTTGAGTTATTGGACGTCATTCTCTCAAAACACCGCTGCGGCACAGGAACTTGTGAGAAAGGGCCAAATAGCTGGGGCATCTTTTATTCCAGCTAAACTACACCATTTTATATTTTTTTTTGATAATTACACCCTTTTATATTTCGTAAACTAAAAGCATCCCGAAAACACGGGCTATATTTTTTTTTTTCAAAAAAAAATGGTTAACAAATTGGAAATTTAAAGTTTTTATCTGCAATTTAAATTTAAGGAGAAATTACAAAATAAGCCCCAAGGTTTGACCTTAATAAAAAATTAAATTTTATTTTTTTAATTTAAACAAATTAAACTTCAAAAATTTTAATTCGCCACAATTCAAACTATTCGTCAACCTACGCTTGTATAATTTGATAGAGCATGGAGTCTTGTGCTTGTAGGATGTATAATAAAATACTAATCGAGCTTTAGAAGCCTTAGATTTCTTATCTTTGCATAAAGTTCAATATTTGGTTTACCCAATTTCTACACCCATCTCTAGTTCTTACTTAGATATATGCTTTAATTGCAGATAGTAAGAAATTTAAAGGGACCCAGTATGCAAGATGTTATTTTTTTAATTATTTTGGCAGTATTCAGTTAGTGCTGTTAAGTTATACAAATGAAAGTTGATGTATGGTTCAAATTGTGATGATGTAAAAAATTTTAAATATAATTTGTTCAAATTAAAATATAAGATTTAATTTGTTATCAAGATCAAAATTTTGAGGTTCTTTATGTAATTATCCCTAAATTTAAATATTTTATTTATATTAATTTTAAAAAATTAAAGATAGAGTTTCATACTTTTAAAAGTCATATATGTATTAGAGTCCATATAATTTTAAGATTTTGAAAATAGAGTTTCGTACTTTTAGAAGTTCATAATATATATATATATATATATATATGTGTGTGTGTGTGCGTAGTTTATATTGATTATATCACTTTATAGTTTAGACTTCACCACATTTTCACTAGTTCAATTAACTTAATTTGAAGGACAATTTATCATTAATCATTTATTCATTTTGTACACACTTTATATGATTTCGAAGATTACATTATGGATATTACAACTTCACTTCGTTTTATTAAAAAAAGATAATTGGAAGGCTCATTTATTTTGGCTCAAAATTACCCAAAAGATCATATTCGAAACTTATTTTTTTTCAACATAATTAAGGAAAAAAGCTATGGTACACACAGTAA
>BRYE01000006.1:15826397-15831397 GCA_030159115.1 Actinidia arguta var. hypoleuca | reverse complement strand
GGTGCCGGCTGGTCCTCTTTGAACCAATCTGCAAAGACAAAAAGGCAATGAGAAGGCCTCCCGGAACTATTCTGGAAAAGACTATTCGACGATCAAGTTGGTACGTAACTGAAAAAATAACTTGAAAGACGGTGTCGCTCAGAGAGAGAGAGAGAAAGAGAGAGAGCGCTTAGATAACAATGAAAGAGAAAAATGGAGCTTTTTATAAGTCAATTTGACAAATGCTCAAGACACACCTACTTTATGTCAAACGGTTGACTCAATCATGTCTCTAGATTGAGTTGGTGGTCTAGCTAGTAACTTCGACGGAAAAGGTGATCTCATGTAGGGTGTTTGGTGGGATGTCCCATCCGTGTTTGATACATCGCGAGAGCTCGGTGTGAGTTTAAGTCCGAGTTAGATCACTTGAGATGGAGACCGAGTTTGACTTGAACGGTAAATCCCTCTCGGCCCCTGATTTGTTGAATATCGGTTTGGAGGGCTGAGTACGGTAAATGCCCAATTGGGTGTTTGGTCTGGGCTTATATTTTATACCCTTACACGTGAATATGACTTCGTGTGAAAGTTTATGGGTACTCGGAAAGGTGTTAGTACTAAGACGGTCAACTTGGTCTGCTTGCAAAGGCCACTCCCTCGTGTTTAAGGTTGATCAAGTGGAGTCAACTTGAAGGGTAAGTCAAGCAACTATGATGATTGATGCCTTCAACTCTAGCGGCCAATCCGTAAGTCCCTGATGACCTGCAGAATCGAGGGTAACGAGGACGTCCCATGACCGAGGCATCGACTTGTGGTTTTAACTCATATGAAGACAACAATGGTGAGTAAAACATTGTTTTTTCTGGACACCAAATGTTAGTAAATCAATCACATGCTTCAGATGAATTTGTGATCAAATGAATTTTGGGTGGTTTAAGCTTTTTCCTTTATCCTTGGTGTATGAATTCCCTGCTGTAACAGCGATATAATTTGACACTTTACAAATGTGAATCCACACGTTACAACGAACATTTTCTTATACTTCATTACATTTTTATTGCTAAAAAGTAATAATACAATTTAAATTTATTCATCAAGTTTCTTTAACTAGGGGTCACGCATACTTCCGAACCTTCAAAATTAGTATCCTAAGGGATTCTTCAAAATTTTTTTTGGAATCTGTACTCTTTCTCTGTCGATTAGGTTTGGGAATATAGAGATTTCTTTGATAGAACATATTGCCAAATTTTATTATAAGTGCCTTTCTGGAAAATGTAATATATATACATACACACACATATATACAATCTAGAATATCAAAATAAATGGAGACTTTATTGCTAATTTTTTTCTAGCTCAATATCCTTGTCAATTCGCGAATTAATCCTGGACAAAGCCCCCATTGAGGTCATGTATTGGAGTTCTAGAGAAAATATTAGACTTTGTTTGCATCATAAATTTTTAAAAACTTATTGGCGAAATCCATATATTTAAAGCCTTTTCATTTCATTATCTATAAATTCATTATACAAACACAATCTCAAATTCAACGACTTCATATGAAAGCTCATTTCAACATCCCATATATAAAACCAAACAAAGATGTATACCAAAAAAATAAATAATGTTATTCTGTTAAATTCCATTGCTCCAACTAATTCACACTTAACCTTGTTTTGATCATTTCTGAAATGCCTTTCCATGAAGTTGATTCCATGCCTTTCCATGATCAATTGTTTTTAGTATCTCCAAGATTTTGTTCCCCAAGAGGCTCAATCTAGAGCCAAGAGGGCATGGGCGTTGTCCTAGTAGAAAATTGGGTAAATTACAAGTAATACCCTTGAGGCATCTAATAACTACATCTAAATCGCTTATATTTGAAAGATTACATAGAGCCCCCTAAGGTTTATATCTGTATAATACTTAGACCCATACCATAAAGTAACCGTTTTCTGATAGAATCTTGTTCATCTCAACATAGTTTTTTTGACGAAAATATCCCTTTTACCACAAAAATAACAATACTATCGTATAGTCCCAGTTAAATTGACTTCTTCAACCTTTCCACATCTCTCTCCATCATCCCCTTCCCTCATCTAACCCCATGTCTCTGTCTCTCTCTTTCGGCAATCTAACCCAGCAACAAGCGAGCACCATTGAACGCCCCTCCCTCCAACAACAAGCGAGCACTTCCTGGCGCCATTGCTAGATAAACTTGGTATGCTTGCACCGATCCTTTTGCCTCACCCCGAAGAAACACCATCTCCGCCTCATCTCCCCACAGCACCTTTTGTTCACTTCCTCCGTTGGAGAACGAGTTGAGGTTCAAGGATTGCCACCACAATCACTCACTAGGTTCTCTTGAAATTGCAAAGTCATCATGCTCACGATAATAACCTTACTTTCCCTTTCTATCTTTACAAGTGATGATCTGGGTGTCAATTAGGGTCTGATAGTTGATTAAATTGGGTTATGGTTAATGGTGGTGTAGGTTTAAAGATGGTCATGGAGGGTTCAGTGGTGGTGATTGGCTATGTTGATGGGTGGTATAGTATGTTATGGTTAATTGGCTTCTGGCATGGCAACTAGTAATGGGGTCTAAACCTATGTTAGTTTTGTTGATGTTTTAGACTTAGGGTGGTCAGAGACGGAGCCAGAAATATTATTCGGGGGGGCAAAAATGTAAAAAATAAAAAAGTTAAGATTGTTTTTGTATTTTTAGGAGGGAAAAATACAAAAAAAAAAATTAAAGTAAAATTTATAATTTTTGAGGAGATGTATTTGTAATTTCACTTACTTCACCCCCGTGAGGTGCTCCCTCGTTTCAAGAGATTCCCAATGTGTCGCAACTTGCATTTCTTCTCTTTTTCGTCCCATTGTCAACTTCCAAATCCCCAGTGTGTTTCAAGTTTCAACTTGTATTTCATCTCTTTTTCACTCACTTGCAACACGCGACTTGCCCTGCCAAAATACAATAAACGTTTTCTTTATTCGAGCTCTCTGCATGTCCCGTAATGCCACAAAATACTAGCGCTATGTAGTACTTTAAAAGTGGACCAGTTTCAAGTTTATTTTAATGATTCAAAGCTTTAATTTTGTAGGTTATCAATAAAAAAAAGTCACTTTGATTGAACTTTAATAATCATATGATTCGGATATAATTTATTTTAAAAAAATATAAAAGACGAATATGATTTTTTTAATACATTATAAGACAAATGTCAAATCCTATGCCTATTGAACTGAGATCGACTAGATTTTTTATTTAGATCACAGACTGAGCAAATACACAAAATAAATGCTTTAGATTATGAAATTGTTGTTGGGATCCACCCGTGTTGAAAATTTATTTAATTTTATTATTGGAGTTATAAGGATTGACCATCCTTTCCAATGTTGCTCTCTCCCAATACTAATGGTGCTCCTTTCCAATGGAGCTTTTGGGCTCCCAAGGATGGGTTTAATTTCTGAGTTAATGACTTTAAAAAATCGATGTATTTGATGCCTATATATATCTCTTGTAAGTTGTGTGATAGAGAGAGGAGAAGAAAATAGAAGAGAGAGAGAGAGAGAGAGCTAATAGTAAAGGGCCTTCGGGCCAAAAGCTCCCTACTCGATTGTGAATAAAAATGGTGATAGTAAAATAGAGATGTAGAGGATGAGAGAAAAAATACTATGATACACCAAGATGATCAATTGTTCAAGTACCCTTGAGTATGGGGCTCAAGTAGGGGAGTGGATTTTATTTTTTTCATAATTGTAATCTCTATTTTACATATATAGTGAAATTTCTCTCCCGTGGATGTAGGTGTTTTGGGCCAAACCATGTGAAATTCTTATTGTTATCTCTTTTTATGTATGTTTTTTATGGATGCTTTCGTGGGGCAGATGGGGACATGCGGCATAAAAGAATAATATCTCAACAAGTGGTATCAAAACCAATGGTTAGTGATCCAAGGGTGGCTATGCTAGAGCTTTGATAGGCGATTCGAAACCAAAAGTGGTGAGCGGATATTGACCAATAACATATACAAGAAAAGAGTAAGAAGAGAAAAAAATAGAATGATCGTGAGGCAATCAAGGTAAATAGGAGAGCAACGGTTGCACGGGTTCTGGCCATAGAAGAAGGCAACGGGTTGCTGAACGTTTGCATGGAAGCTCCATGCATAGAAATCGAGATAAGGTTCGTAACGAGAAAGTGCACACCGAAGGAAGCAACTCTCTTTCTATGTGTCTATGATACGTGGTGGCGTAGACACCTTTGCAACAGATGTGAATCTCTCAAGACGAGTTCGTGTTTTGAGAGATGAAGCCATGAGGACCACCCAGGTGAGGGGGTGCAGGACACCCATTGAGGGGGACACCCGGGGTGCATGCTAACGATTGTTCCACATGGGTGGCGGGGATGATTGTTGGGTTCTCCCATGTTGAAAATTAGTTTAACTTTATTATTAGAGTTTCAAGAATTGATCATCCTTTTCAATGTTACTCTCTTCCAATGCTAATGGTGCTCCCTTTCAATGGAATTTTTTGGGTTCCCAATGATAGCCTTAATTTTTGAGTTAATGGTTCTCAAAAATCTGTAATATATGAGGTCTATATATACCTCTTGTAGGTTGTGTGATAGAGATAGAGAGGAGAAAAAAATAGAAGAGACAGAAAGGGTAAACTAATAGTATAGGGCCTTCGGGCCAAGAGCTTTCTGCTCGATTGTGAGATAAAAATGGTGAAGGTAAAATAGAAATGTAGAGGATGAGAGAAAAAACACTATGATACACCAAGATTAGCAATGACACAAGTACCCTTGAGCGTGGGGCTCGAGTAGGGGGTGAATTTTGTTCTTCTCACAATTGTAATCTCTATTTTACATACATAGTGAAATCTCTCTCCCGTGGATATAGACATTTTGGGCCAAACTATATAAATTTTTTATTATTATCTTTTTCATGTATGTTTTTTTGTGAGTAGTGCTATAAGACCGATAAAAATATGCGACCTAAAAAAATAATATCCCGACAATTGTA
>BRYE01000006.1:15813897-15816397 GCA_030159115.1 Actinidia arguta var. hypoleuca | reverse complement strand
TTCAAAAGTCACTAACTTTTTTTGAACTTCTTTTTATTTACTTTCAAAGAAAACTTAAAGATGTTTTATTTAATCAATTTTGTTAACGAGTACCCCAATAACACTGAATAAAAATGCATAAAATGTATTTACATTCGTTAAGAATTCAAATAAATATATATTTTATAGTTTCCTAACGGATGCTCCGGGCAAAGTGGCAAACTCATTAGCATTTGCCTTATTTAATGTATCACAACCACTATTTTAGTGTCAATCAATCAATAAGCTTAGCCACCCTTAAAACATGGCTGAGTGCAAGTGGGTGTACACCACAATGCAACTGTCCGCACACGAGAGGCACAATGTGGCGCTACCACATACGTGTATGACGTGTGATCAAGACCACTGATTTTTATTAAATTGGACGTTTATATTGATGGTTAACACAATCCTGTGGTGGATATCCCAACTAATTGAAAATGTACGATGAATGGCTTGATCGGATGGTAAAGAGGTACGACCTACACCGTTAAATCTTAAAGAGTGTGATCGAATGGATATGATTTAAATCTGTAGCATCACTGCCAAATGACAGTTATAATCGGATAGGGCTATGACAGAATTTGAATTTAACAGTCATGTCTTTTCGTAACAGCAAACACTCCTTCCTAAATAAGGGCACAATTTTTTTCTTTATAAAAATGGCAGTTTCTACAGCCATTAAACATAGAACTTTTTGTGAACTTCTCTCTGGCAGTCTAAGCACTCTTTATTATTAGCCTTTTGTGTTGGATTCTATTTAGTGTAGAAATAGAATTTTAATTTCTTGGCAAACTGGAAAAATCTAAATTCTCATAATTTGTGAGAGAGAATAACATGCATTTGAAGCTTTCTATCATCATCTTCTTCGTTCCAAATTTCTGCTCCAACAATTATAACTAAAAAGTCATTTTCCTATCTTAGCTTGCCACTATTTTTCAGCACTAATACGGAGAAAAATTTGGGTCGAGAAAAAAATTTAGAATTCAAAATAAATTTTAATGATTCATTTGGTTACGTAGAATTCACAAGCTCAAGCAAATATGATCCATTAATTTTAAATCCTGCAAAATTTTCTCAATCCAAATTCTAAGACGGTAGAGTTACTCTTTTTTTTTTTTTACAAAGACAGTGTTAGGGGCCATTTCCTGAACACTGAAAACTGAATGCTAATTTTTTTAAGTTAGAAAGTTATTCAATTGATATTTAAGTCTTGAATTAAAATAAGTTGTGTAATATGTAAAAAAAGATAAAATTTAAAACTTATTATTTATAATTTTCTCTTTAGATTATTATATTCTAAAGTCATGAAATTTAAAAGTCACCTAAATAATAACGGTGGTAGTTTTGCTACAAGTGGTTGTGTGGCGATGGTAGCAGCAATAATGATTGTGGTAAAGTGGTGGTGGTGCTTATTGTGATAATCAAAAAAGGAGTGATTTTAATGGTGGCGGCAGTGCTACTTGAAGGGGTGGGGTGAGGTCAATGGTAGGTGGGGGGTGGAGGCAATGGTGGTTAGGGGGGCAGAGTAGTGGTACTTGAAGGGTGGGGTGGTGTCAATGTTAAGAGGTTGTGGGATTGGGTGGGGCGTTGCAATGCTTGTAGGGTGATGGTGGAGTCAATGCATGTAGAAGGGTGATGGGATGGATTGGGGTGGGGGAGACTACTTGGTGAGAGAGGGTGTTGGGTTGTGGTAGCGGCTATGATGGTGGCGTTAAGTCATAACGGCGATGCTGGTGTGGGGTCAAAACATCTCATTGTTTTTTCATTTTTAATATGAAATTCAATTAAAATTAGATAAGTACTATGTTACTTATTTTTTGTTTAAAATTTAGTCTAAATTTTAAAGATATATATTTCATTATCAAATAGATTTAATTTTGTTTCACTTCATAAATTCATAATTAAGTGATAAATCAAATTATTAAACAACCTCTTAAACTCTCTATCCTAAATTTATTTGATTAAAATATTTCTTCTTTATCCTGTCTTTCCCAACTATTTTCTTATCTCAAACATAAGAGTGTTCACGGTCCGAATTGATCCGGTTCTATAAAAATTCAGTAAGCAAATTATTTTTAACAGTTCTGAAAAAATGAGAACCGTAACCTAACTATTACAAGTATAGAACCAAACCAAAATCAATCCGCCTTATCGGTTCGATTTCGATTCAATACAATTAACATTTCAAATATTTTTAAAAAATATAAAATCACAAACAAAGTTGTTCATTTAAATAACTCATACCTTCATTAATACTTCAAATTTTGAACCAAAATTAGTACAAAATAGTTCATATATTGACTCGTCAAATGATATTAAATCAACAAACTCTAATATAAGAATTAACTCAAAAAAAGTCTAGAATTCATAATATATAACAAAAAAAAAAGAATAAACGATTTCAATAAAAAAAAAAAAAAAGTCTGCTTGTATTCATATACATATATACATATACATATATAATCAGTTTTGTTTCAGT
>BRYE01000006.1:15803897-15808897 GCA_030159115.1 Actinidia arguta var. hypoleuca | reverse complement strand
TCATTCTAGTGTGATACCCGGGCTTATGTAGAAATGTTTAAGTAGATTTTCTTTTACTTGTACTCTTATCTTCATTGGCAATGTCAAGTTTGATAGTCTGCGTTCAGTGATACCTTTCCTAGTTTTATCTGTTTTCACCTTTTCTCTTGGTTTTCTGCATCACTCTCGTAATCTCGTTCTTTTAACCCTCATTGATTTGCTGAGAACATGGGTATGCCTGTATGGTATTGTGATTTTCTTAAAGAAGTAAAAGGCAACTTTCTTATGATCAATGATCCATATTCAGTTTTGAAGGAATTTGGAAGCAGAAGACCTTGAAGAGTGCTGTGAGGAAATTTAATATCTTGTCATTTATGCAGTGCCCATTTGTTGGTTAGAGAAAATATTGCCTGCTGTGGAGCCTAAAACTAAGTTTAGGATCTCACCAGTCACCACTCATTCCATCTGGAAAGCTCTTTGGGTCTTATGGAGCATCGGTGGTTACTCTAAGATTAGTTCCTTAGTTTGCCGAGTGTAGAATTAGAATTTCTTTGGAATCTCTCATTTTGGGTGGTTTGTATTTGTTTGCATTTCTATTTCCTACCTTAGTTTTTATGCATACCTAGTTCAAGTGCTAAATTTGATATTAGGTTTGCTTATAATTGTTATGCTTTTATAAATTTAAGTCCTAGTCAGTTATCATGACTTGCTTTTTTAGCAGGTTATTTCTTACGTAGTTTACTTATCAAGTCTTGAATAGCTATAGTTATGGAGTATTTTATATGGGTTGATATGGATTTCACAATCTCATGATGGTTTGCTGCATCTATGTATTTAGAGTGCATAAGTGGCGTTTAGAAGAACACGTATTATTTTGTTTTGATAAGTTAAGAAGAAAACACAACATTGTTACTATGAAGAGATTTGTCGTACAGGACATGTCCAGAGGGTTCAAGAAGCGTTACCAAGTGTCGATAAAGTGTCTTAATATTTTGAATTTAATTTTTCAATGACGACACATTGAAGAAGTGTCCGACACGCTTTTAGGAGACACTAGGAGTGTCTGAGGAGTTTCAATGTCCAACACGACATGCCTCCACTGTAGAAGTTTACGTGCTCCGTTCGTGTAGATCAAGGCTTGGTTAATTGTATATGGTAGATAGTAAGGCATTTCAAGTACAGTTACAAGATGGAATATGGAGGCCAGAGTGATGGAAGAATTTACAAGCTTGGTTAAAGGACATTAGGGAAATCGAAATTGAGGGTGATTATGCAGTGATCAATTGGACAGAAGGAAGAGTAGCGGCATACTGGTAAGACCTAGACTCTTGTTTAGGCTGTTGATTAAACTTGGCTGAATTTCAATGGGTGAATTTTTTTTGTATATTGGAAGACTTGATACAGATTTCTGAGTTTTGAACAGAGTTGTGCAGTCCATCATTGTTGGAAGTGACTTCACTTTGTTATCTTTCTGCTTAGTTATTATTTATTTCCTACTCAAAATGTGAGGCTCGGCTAGTGAGATTTTTTTTTCTTTTTTGGATTGGGAATACAAGCAGATTACAAGGAGGAGAAGCCTCAGCCAATACAATAGGCATTAAAGATCTAAGGACTGCTTCTACCCAAGCTTGGAATCCATCCATGTGCAGTGCCATTCTAGCAAGTTTGTGAGCCACCAAGTTGCCCTGCCTTTCTAATATGTGAGCATACAGTGGATGTGAACATCCTCATATTGCAATCAATCTGTCCAATGAGCATCCCCAACAATAGGGGTGATAAATGAGCTGAACAATAGACTGTTCAAGCTTGGAGCTTTAAAAATATATTGCTTGTTTATCAAAAGAACCGAGATCAAACTAGTTTTAACTGAGTTGAGCTCAAGTAGCTCTATTTTTTTACATATTATAAGTTTTTTAAACAGTAGATTGTTCAAATTTGATTTGAAAGCTTAACAAGCTTAAGGATTTGTTTAAGTATCTCAAACAAGCTTTTAATGCATTTGAGCAACTTGATTCATTTATCACCCCAGGCCAACAGAAGCCATATTGTCCTCTGTAGAATTAATGGCATTGATCACAGAGAGGGAATCACCTTCCAAATGAATGTGGAGTAGCCCAAGATCTCTAGCAAACTCTGTAGCTATGAGGGCTCCCAGACGCCCAATATGCTCAACTTCAAAAATTCCATGAAACTGATCAGTGCAAGATCCAATCACTTCCCCAAAGATAATCTCTGACAACAATCCCCACCACTGCCTTACATTTTGACAAAGAGTCCCATCAAAATTAACTTCATATCGATTGCCCCTGGAGGCTTCCACTGTGTGGCACCACCTATTTGGCGAGGTACTTCGATCCTTTTCGTAATTGTAGCATACTCAGCCCGGTAATCTGCTGCAAAAGCGACTACCTCTGAAGATGTCCTCCTCCTGCCCCCAAAAATAGTATTATTCCTATTACTCCAAATTGCTCACCCAATGGTAAAAAGCAACTCCATGTTCTCATTCCCCTTCTCTATCAGTAACTGAATTTCATTACCCCGTACCCGCATGAAACACCAATAAGCGAAACTAGGCAATAGCTGCCAAACTTCCTCAGATTGGGTAGCCTCTAAGAGCATAACCTGCCGATTCTAGGCTTTTTCCCCACAAATATCGCACAATGCATTAGGAACAACTTTGTGCTTGAACAAATGTATTTTAACTGGAAGTATATCATTGCAGGCTCTCCTAATAAAGTTTCTAATATTTGGAGGTAGATGCAACCCCCAAACCATTTTCCAAAAGCACAACTCCATTCTTCTATCAGTGCATGAGGCATCACCCTTTCAAAGCAACATAATATGCGTTTCTTACCGTGAAAATGCCTTGTTTGGTAAAATGCCAAATGACCTTGTCTGCACCTAACCTCGGGCTCAATGGAATACTGCAGATGGCATCTGCGATGAGATTGGCATTCCAGCACCCTTGACTCTGATCTATGAGATCTTGCATTTTAGCTTCTTTGAATGGCTCAAACACTGGACTACACACCATGAAAGAACCCGGAGGTTGCAGCCATTTGTCCCCCGCAAAAATTGCTGTTTTGCCCATTTCCTACCTGCCGCCACCGTAGACCTTTCATCAAGATTTCTTTTCCCTCCTTTATACTCTTCCATGTATATGATACTTAGATTACTAAGGTGGTTGTTTTATGAATTTAAAGCCCTTTTTAAGTGCACTTTCAGTATAACGGTTTACTTGACAAAAACAAAACAACAATAAAATATAAGAACAGTTAGAAGTTGTGGAACTCTTGGTAAATTTGAAGTATAGCTTCAAATGTTGTTTTCTTTAGTGATTGGAAAAGCTATGACTATGACTGCAAACGAACGGAGACGAGGAGGCTCGAGCTTGGCTCGTTTCGTAAATAAATTAATTCGAGCATAGAGCTCATTTAATAAACAAGCCCAGATCGAGTTGATCACAGCTCGGCTCGATTAGGCTTGCGAGCGTTTTCTCTTCAATAAACTACCAACTTCTATGTCAGGTTTTTAGTGCCAGCAAAACTTGTCACAAAATTTGTACATGACAAATCTAGTTAATCCAATTGTAAACTCTATAATCTTGTGGATTAACTATAGCCAATAAGCATACATAATGATCTTTATGCTTGGACTTCACCGGTGCAATCCATTATTTAGACGATAAAGAAATCACGTCATTTTCTTTCTTTCTTTCTATCCTACCGATGTGGGAAACACACCTAATGAGTTCATTCCCTGTATCATTGAAGTAAATTCACCTAGGCATTTGAATTGTTGAATAATTTATGTAACTGTTGCTTACAAGCATTTTTGGTAAAAAAAAGTCACAATGTTAAAATGAGTCAATAAAAATGAAATGATGCTCTCTTTTTGTTAAATTGTGTGTATTAAGGATGTTTTCCTGTTTTAAAAATGAAGAAAATATTTGGAAAGATATTTAAAATGTAAATTTGTTTTTTCATATCTTTTTTTTAATGCCAATGCACATATTTGTATTTTCTAAATATTAAATTTAATAGTGATGTATTATATTATCACGGGTCGATCTCAAGTTAACCCTGTAATGACCTATCTGTCCAATCACTTTTTCAATTTGCTTTGCTGATCTAATTTTTAAAACATTTATTTGATAATTAATAGTAATCGCAAATAAAAGTATAATTTCCTCATCGCCCTGACACGTGAATCCCACGTCCAAGAAAAATTCTTAATTAGGTTGTCATGCCAGAAAGACAACTTTGTTTGCTCTGTATCCTCTTACGAAGGCATCATTTGTAAGGGTCATTAAAAAGTTTTTGGTCCATGATAATATGGGTTGGATTTTGGTTCAATTTTGAAGGCCGTGGATCACTCCTTAATTCGGCCGGTGACAAAGTCTGAAGGTTTGGTTTGGGCCCAACTCGAAGACATTAATTTTTTATAATATTTTATATGTAAAGAATCAATGTCTAAAGATGATTTTATGTAATTACGCATTATTTTTTTCACCTATGATATTTTTAATCTTTTAATTTAAAATAAAATATATTTAGAAAAATATTATTTAAAAGTCTGTAAACTCAAGTCCAGCCCGAAGACTCAAGCTCTTTAAGGCTCGCAAGTTGGGTTTGGATCTCATCTTTTAAGTTCGGCTCAAACTCAATCAGACTCATTAACTAGTCAAAAACCATTGAATCTAGCTCAAAACGTACAAAATAGGTCTGACCTAGCCTGATCCGACCCATTGACGACCCTTAATCATTTGTCTTTACACAACTGAAAAATAGAAGGCACTCCTAGCCATTTAATGGGAGTAAGATTTTAACCAATGGTCAAGCTTGAGGGGTTGCCTCTTGTATTTTGTTTTGTTTTATTTTTTATTATTTTTTTTCTTTTGTAAAATTCTTCCATTTTTTTGTCAAAATTTACAAATTTTATGGTTCGTCCTGAATAAAAGAATGAAATAGTAAAGAAATATATATTTGAAAAAAAAGACCAATAAACAATATATAAGTAAA
>BRYE01000006.1:15786397-15796397 GCA_030159115.1 Actinidia arguta var. hypoleuca | reverse complement strand
ATATTGATTGATATTGATTTCTACCTAGTTTTGCTAATGGTGTTCTGATATGCTTCAAATGATGATGATTTTGTTGGTTTAGATGTGTTATATGCTTTTTGTGAGGCGAATTTGAATTAAGATTGCTGATAATACTTTTCCTGTTTCAATATTATGCCAATTTTAATTTTTTTGATGTGCTTGATTTGAGATTGTTGTTTACCTTCAAGCGTCTTTTTGTGGTGACACAAGGTATGGGAATATACTGTAGGGTCTTTGCTATGGAAAATAGTCTCTGAAATATGCATTTTCTTTTGAAATATGGATTTTTGGATTCTACTGTTTGCAAATAAAATGGACGAACTAGGTGATATAATCCTATGAATTGATTTCTACTGCCTTTTTTCAGTCAAGTATAATAGCAGATCTGACATGGGTACGTTTTTGCTTAGTCCTCTGTGATGAATGTAGTTTCTAAACATTATATGCATAATATGTAGGTTGAAATTATGAGCTGGGTCTACAATCTACATACAGATATTTCTTAGAGATTTTTTATTTTTTTTGGGTGGGGTGGGGTGCATTTTACATAGTTCTGTATAAAGTGGTTTTCACCACTGTAAGTTACTCAATACGTTCAATAACAACTTTTAAAGCTTGTCTCCATCCTCACCTTTAGGTGGCTGTGTCCTTGTTTTCCTTTGTTTTAGGTTTTGAGAAAACTTGTGGATGTCGCTTCAAAATTCTTGAATGACAAAGTTACTAAAGCTGTGGTCACTGTGCCTGCTTACTTCCCAACAAAGGATGCTGGTCGTATTGCTGGATTAGAAGTTTTACGAATTATCAATGAACCAACTGCTGCTTCGCTGGCATATGGTTTTGACAAGAAGAACAATGAAACGATTCTGGTAATTGATCTTGGAGGTGGTACTTTTGATGTTTCAGGTATTATGGTTGTCTCCCTTCATAGTACACTCTCTCTCTCTCTCTCTCTCTCTCTCAATGAAAACTCTGGTGCATCCTGGAACCTTTTGGTTGTTATCATGAATAGCCACAGGGGCGAGAAAAGGAAAAGGAGAAGAAACGGCACATGACACTAGTTCTTCCTCTGTCAAGGATTAGTTTTATTGTTCTTGCCTATATTTAGATGAAGCTCATTTTCTTGAAACTATTCAGCACCCTCATTAAGTCATATGCATTATCATCTTCCTCGAAAAAACAGATTAGGACAAAGATTTATTATTAGTTTGTGCCTTCTAGTGCTAGGACCTTTGTGCACCCAATAAGATTTATGAATTGTGGTATATACGTGTTGTCAGAAGACATTACAGTTATGTTTATGTTATCTTGCATTAATGTTTAACTTACTTTGTGAAAGGATTGTTGACTTCTAAGCAGCTATTAATTCATGTTATCATTTCTCTTAAATAACAATTCTTGAGGTTGGTGAACAGTGTTTGAGGTGCTTTCTACTTCTGGTGATACACATTTGGGTGGTGATGACTTCGACAAGGTTGGCTTTCTTTGTTTATGCCCTATCACACACCTTTTGTTAGGCTTTTTCTTGGTTACTTATTTTGTTGAGTTATGGCTGAAATTATATTCTTCTTGCAGAAAATTGTAGATTGGCTTGCAGCTGATTTTAAGAGAAATGCATAGATCTCTTGAAGGATTAGCAAGTGCTTCAGCATCTGACTGAGACCACGGAGAAAGCAAGCTTCACCTTCACAATATGATTTAGTCAGGCGAATGTGTAAAGATTAAGTATACACACAAATACTAAACCCTTCTAACATTTGATTGATCAATTGATCCGCATAATCGGAACAAAGTCGGGGGAGTCTAATCGCGCATTCATGTATTTATAGAGATTTCTCTTTCAGTTTTCTTGTGGACACTTGCAAACCTTGGGTTCACTTGTTTAGAAAGTCCATTGGAAATGAATTCAGTCCCCAAATTCTGCAACCATTGCTCTAGCATGTTGATGCCATGCTTTAATATATTATATCTTGTACCATGGTTCCCTGTTAATTAAAAAAATAAATTAAAAATTATAAACCTGAAATGAGAAATCATTAGAACTACTTGTCCTATGTTTTAGAACAAAACGGATGATCCTATTGAACTTGAGATGTTTCAACAACTATTTTTTTATGTGATGTGTTACTGTTAGGGGTAGGGGACAAATGACATTTGGATCATCCAAATTAATTTTGTTTCACGCCTGACTTCACAACAAAAACTGGGTCTCTGATTTTTCAACTAAATGGTTTCTGATTTCAATGTAGTATGGACCATTTGTTGGAGGGGCACTACCATTATCGGTAGTAGAAGAGGGGATTACAAATGGAAATGGGAAAAGAGAAGAAAAAGAAAAAGAGGAGGTTGTGGTGGTCAAATTGTATTGACTGTAGCCTTATTCAAGTTACTAGCATTGTGCAACCCTTTCATTTTATTATCTTGCACAATGCCATAACCTTGAAAATGCTTTCCGGCATTATTTTTTGATCAGCATAAAATCAGGCATTGTAGTTAACATTTCGTAGAGATTGATTTTATATAGGTTATTGGATGGGTTATTTTTAGCCTGGACCTTCGATGCCCTCAATTGGATGTCCTATTTTTCATTATTGGCTGCACGTATGTTCTTGCATTGGAACTGTTTGATATAAAATGCCGCAGTAGGTCCTCACTGCTATTGTTGTGTTGACAACTCTTGCTACTTGGATACTAACTAGCTATTCATTTTCAACAAAAAAAAATGTTATTTGAATTGTAACTTTGGAAGGTTATAATTTGGACAACACATTTGCTAAGCAAAAAACTAAACTCTGACAAATAATGTAAAACTCCAAAACTGAAAATGAGTAATCAAAATTGGCAATGCAGCGTACCAGTGTGGTATTAAGAGCATAGACATTCAGAATGTCATTTTTTTCTTATTTCTTCTTTGTTTGTTTTTTTATATTTCCTATGTTCTTTTTCTTTGATTGATTTGGTACACAAGTCGTCCTCAGCTTTTTCATCTTATTTTCTGCCTTTTGATCTTGTGTTGCTGTTTTGAGAAAGGAAAACCAATGGGAAAGAGAAGATAAAGAAGAAATATTTTAATCAAATAAACTTAGGATAGCGAGTTTAAGAGGTTGTTTGATAACTTGATTCAGTACTTAATTCTGAATTTATGAAGTGAAACAAAATTATATCTGTTTGAATATACCAAAATTATATCATTGAAATGTAGGCTAAACTTTTTTTGTTAAAAAAATTAACACAGTACTTACTTAATTCTAACTGAATCTCATATTAAAAATAAAGAAACAATGAGATGCACCATTATGACCCCCATTCCACCACCCGGCACCCTCACTCACCACCACCCACCTACCCCAATCCATCCCCACCACCCCTCTACAACCATTGACTCCACTACCACCCTACAAGCACCGCCAACGCCCCACCCCAATCTCACCATTCACTCGACCACCGCCCTTCAAGCACAACCGTCGTCATCGCCTTCGCCACCACCACCACGCCACACCACAATCCACTACCCCTTAACTATCATTGACACCACCACCACCCTTCAAGTACGCCCACCCCCCACGCCCCATCCCCACCCACCATTGACTCCACTACCACCCCTTCAAGCACCACCGCCGCCACCATTAAAACCACCCCTTTTTCAACTATTAGAATAAGCACCACCACCACCACTCTGCCACTATCATTATTGCTGCCACCACCGCCACACAACCACTTGTAGCAATACTACCAGCGCCATCATTTAGGTGACCTTTAAATTTTATAACTTTATAATATAATAATCTAAAGAGAAAATTATAACTAATAAGTTTCAAGTTTTAATTTTATTTACATATCACACAACTTTTAGGCTAAACTCAGTTATTCAGGTGAGTTAATAGCAAGTAGTTAGGCACAGGTGTTTGGAGATCTTACAATTAGGCATGATCCTCTGATCTGTAGAGATTTGAAGTGAACATTTTTATCATGTGGAAACCAAAACGAAGTCAACTGTAACGATCTTGGCCTAACTGTAATCTTTTGAAAGTCCAATGCTGCTCGTTGAGTTGGTCACTTGGAACTATTCCAGATTATATGACGTTATACCTGGTGATTAAATACAAGCTATTGTCATAACTGTGTTTTCAATGATTGTCTTATGGATTCTTATCTTCAAAAGCCAGGTCTAATCGCCATAAACATGCTACTTCTTCAGTGTATGGAAGCTGTTCTCAATTTCTTCGCATTCCAACTTGAAGGCTTAGGGTGATGTGTTAGACCGAAGAAGTTGGTGCTTTGTACTTTGATTTTAAAAGTAAGTTATGCCTTGCTCAGCCCTATATCTAGAACTTTAAATTTCTAGCTAGGCTTTAATTTTATTTTTTGCTTTCTGCTTGGGGTTGCTACATTTTAGTTGCTTGTTGTTTTGATTGTTCGGATGATTGTACTCTGATGATCTTTGGAACTATGAAGTTCTTTAATTTCCAAAAAAAAACAAAAAAAACAAAGATCATCTGTTTACATTTTTTTCTTTTTACATTGGTAAATCCTATTACCTTCATGGAGATGATCTGTTAACCACCCACTGTTATTATTAGGGTGTTATAGTCTTTGGAGAAAATATTGACCATTCAGTTCAATTATGAAAATATTAGTTGTTTTTTGGATGGGAATGCAAATATTAGTTATATATAGATATTTAATTAGCTATATTGATCCTTCACCAATTCCCTCTTTCATAATGCATTTAGATATGCAGGTTATGCATCAACTTTATACTTCTCCTTTCACTCTACTCAACATTGTAAATTTGTATTAAAGACTCAAACTTTCACACTAGGTTGTCGATATAACATTCAAAGCTATCAAGGTAAATTTTAGCATTTGACTTTGATTTTTTTTTTCCTACTTACAACTTCTTATGCATTCTCTCTCTGTACCAACCTCTGACTACTGTTTCTCGGTAAACTGATTTTGGGATATGTGAATCATTTGGGCTTCTTTGATTAATTTTGGTGTCGTTGTGGCGAGGCAAATCACTTAATATTGTTCCATGATTTACAAAAAGTAAGAATTCGTATTGTTTCATGATTCCAGGGGTTTGATTTTAAATTTTGGTGTAATTCAATTTACGTTTCTAATTCTGTTGTGTTATGTGATCATAATCTTCTACTACTTTTTCTCTATTAACTTTGATGAAATTGATGATAGAAATAAAACTATACTGCATTTGTGTCTCTCTTTTGGTTTCCAGTCGGGAGAATCTTTAGAAATAAAACTATACTGCATTTGTGTGTCTCTTTTGGTTTCCAGTCGGGAGATTCTTTGGTTGAATTGCTTCGAAACCTTGAAGACATGAATATAACATTGAAAGCTATATGTGGGTTTTGTGTTTGGATACAAGTCTTATTTTTTCAATTTAGGATTCTTCAATGAGCTTTGGAGAGATAAGAGACTTCTTTTTTTTGGATCTATATATTCTGTTTTCCTAGATTTCTTCATTGAGCTACTAGAGAATAGACAATTTTGTGCCATTCAAAATTTTATTTTTCTTCATTCTTCTTGATGATCTCGTATTTTAGCGATTAGATTATAGCATTGAATTGTTTATATCACAAAATTTTGAACTTCTTGTTCTCTGTAGTACCTGATTTAACCAATTTTTCTTAGCAATTCTTGTTGGTTGTCTTATTGTCTATGTATGATATCCATCATGCATTTAGTTCTGCAATTTACAGTTGGCTGCTAAATTCACAATTTTGGGATGGTGATGTAGAAGCTTTTTTATATTTTGGTTCTGGTTGCAAGAGCTCAAGATGTATAGAGGTAATAATGTTTTCTTGAGACTGCTTGAAAATTGTCCTTTATGAATTTTTGTTCAGTTACTAGAATGTAAACCATTTCTAAAACTGCTATTTTGAAGTTATACTACTTTGTTGTTGACCTATTACATGTTTTTGCTTTTGTGTCTAGCTCCATATATATTTGTAATTCACCAGGAGGAATCAGATCAATCTTAGGGTGGACGTTTCCCAGATTCATTTGGGACCCTGCAAGGAAGTAGTTAATCTTTGTGCTTGCTGCAAAAGCTCCACTCACTGGTCCACCATTTCTCGTATGGAGGACATTAAAGAGATCATGCTCTTAAACCCAGACAAGGGAGTTGAGCTGTTCATGATGTTGCAGCCTGGTTTGTGGGTTTCAAATTTTCTGGTTCTCTTGCTTCAGATCAGAATCCTGCAAGGGCTAAAGATGCAATCTTTGTTCATGAAGAGTGTTTTGGTGGTTTTCTGTATTGTTTTTTTCTTCTCTCCTTCTCTCCTTGTTTCAATGAGAAAAAACAAAAGCTTGTAAGCTGTTCAGCAGATAAATATACTTATTTGAACTCGATATTTTTTCTTCTTCTTTTTTTATGCTACCTGGTAAGCAAATAAGCATATCTAATGAACATGTTCGTCTCTAATACTATCCTTTTATAGGATTATCCAAGTAGAATTTTAGCTATTGTAGTTTTCTTTTCCCAATACTTTTAGCTATTATAATTTAAGATTTTATTCCTTTTGATCATATTACACCAATGGGCAAGTCTCAATAATTGCTAACTCCCCTCACTAGTGTATATTAATCTGCAACACAATTTATGTTGCAGATTTTGGTGTAGTGGTGTTCTGGCAGCCGCAGCATGGTGGTTACACATGGCCTTGGGGTCTGGGTTTGGAGAGATTATTTGTTGCTCTTTGAGTAATGATCTACACTAGTCGATAAATGACACGTATATGTTGACATCGGTGCAAGATTACAACCTGACAAGTACCCATTTCAGACCCGATCTAATCCACCCGCGAATTAGGTGGGTTGATACAACCAACCCCAAAAAACCCATTAAACATTTTGGCAGGTTTAAGAGTCTTGAGAGTGGGCGGGTTCCCACCTCTAATTCTGAGCAAGTTTTTTGCTGCATATTTGAAGCATTCTACCATCCTCTTCTCCATTCTGTTTTTCATGATGTTTGGTTTTTTGTCGTCATCTCTCTTCTTCTTTCAAAATATAAAAAAGATCATTCAACCCCCCAAAATTGGACTACTATTTGCGTGTCTTCATAGTCTCCGCATGGCAAGTAAGCTCTTTTTTTCTTCTCAGGAGACGTCTTCTACTCATACTACCCTCTCTACAATTCTCACGCAACTGTTTAGAACTCTTAATCTCTTACTTTTATTCTACTTTAAAAAAAAATCTTGCTTATTTCCACTTTATATAGTCAATGAGATCCATTTGATTCGAGGGTCATAATTCAATCTCTGCAATATTCCTAAAAAAATATCTCGGATTTTTTTTTGCACACTTTGTTTTTTAATTTTCTTTTCAAATAAGATGAAATTTTTACTTTTCTTGTCCAAAAGAATCGGAAAAATATAAAATTTTGATGAAACGATGAAAAAGTTTACTAAAGATAAAAAAATCTGAAAACCGAGGAACACAAAAAATAATACCAAAAATTGAATGTGAATATAAAAAGTTAATAATTTTTGTGCTCGCTTTTAACTGAATGCACAAGTTACGACATGATCACTTTTAATAACAACCTAAATCTTTTAGTAGTTACCTGCTAGACCAAATTGCTTGAGTTCTTGTAAACAAGAGTCCACCCAATGACTTGTTACATTTTCAAGTCTAGTAAAATGAGCACGCTTATAAGCAGACAAAAAAAACTTTTCTTTCGAAAAGATGCATATGTTCACAACATTTTCTTTAGTCAATTGCCAATACACAAGCACAAATTTTGTAATTCCAAAGCACTTAAGTAGAAATAGAGATGCCAATAAACTTCGTTTCGCTTCGCCTCTATTTTGATCGGGGCGAATATACGCATACTTTTACAGAGATGAAGTGGGGATAGAAAAAAAATATAAAAAAAATTCAAAGATAAGGCGGAAATGGTTTTGCATGCCCCCGCCCCCGCCTCTACTTTGCTAAAGTAATATATATTTTATTTATTATATTTTATATTATTTAATATATACTTCGTATTACTTACTAATAATAAAGCTCAAATATACAAGGACATAATCAATTAAGTTTTATTTATTTATTTAGTGTCTTGCATAAAGGACATAAACAACTTGATTTTTGTTTTTTATAGTCAATTAGTACTGTTGCATTATTTTTGGCCTTAACTTCTAATTTCTAATAGCTTTAAATGTTATATTTTTAATATTAACTAAGTTAAAATTATTCATTGTTTATTATGTTAGTTTTTTATTTTTTTATAGTAGAAAATAAATAATTTGTATTGGATCAAGGAGGGGAAAAAAATGAAGAACGAGAATGGGGTGAAAAAATTCGATTTCTGTAAGGGATGGGAATAGGGTGATTTAATTTAATTCCCACTGGGAATCGGGGAGAAAATAAGAATGCATATTGATAAGAGGAACGGGGATCAAATTCAAAACATCTACCCCAAATCCACCCGTTGCCATCCTGAGTAGAAACAAAGACGACTTTGTATCGTAATAGTATATGAAAAATGGTTCACATAACCCATTTTACAGCCTATTACCAACAAGAAGAAAAATCGGCTCAACTTCATCTTCAGTACTTCCACATGTTTGAAAGGGCAAATTCTAGATCTGTCTGGCATGATCATTTTTCCATTTTTTGCCAAAGTTGACCTCCAATGCTATGATATGAGCTTTCAGGAGAGATGGCCAATATATACATATTTCCACCTATTACATTCATCCATCTCCAATCCACAAATTATAGAAGAAAAAATTGTTCAACAAAAGGCAATGCAAAAGATAATCCATCCATCCTAGTTTATTTGTTCATTTTGGAAACTCTTAATTTTTTAAAGAATGCACTTAAAATTAAATCAAATCCAAAGATTAGCGACTTCCAAAATTACCTCTATATTCTCACTTTCAAAGGTATTTATGATCATTTCTAAAATATAGTTTTAGAAAAATTGACAAGCTTTATACTTTGTTTTTTGGAAGTGGATAAGTATTTTGAAGCATCCCAAAATTTTAAGATAAAAAGACAGACAAGTTGAGATAGAGAGAATAACTAGAAGAAAAAAAAAAAAAACAAGAATCATAAAGTTTAATCATCATAACTACATTAAAGAAAGAATTGTGAATAATAATCCCATTATATGAGGCACATAGGAGGGGGAGAGAGAGAGAGGAGAGCCAGTGAAGAGGCAGTGCAGGGGAAGAGAAACAGCACAAGTGTTTGTGATGATTAAAGCCTCATCTCATGCTCTGCCTCGTCCCCGTCTGTCCTCTTCCATCTTGTTACATTACCCAAATACCAGCTTCAACTTCTAGGAAAACATCCAACGCTCTGCCTCGTCCCCGTCTGTCAACATGTTTTCTGCACTATTGAAGGGTGGTGGGTGAGCTATATAAAAGCAGGGCTGGTAAATAGTGTGAGAATACCAAGAATAGAGAGAAAAAGGAGGCTAGGGTTTCATAGAATTTAGAATAATGATACAAGGAAGATAAAAGTAGTTTAAATAATCCTAAAAACAAAGGTAATAAATTACTAATCTACCCTTACTGCTAATGACAAAATAAATAAATAAATAAACATAAATATAATTCTAACATAATTCTAACAAATAGATCTATTGCAGTACACTTCCTGCAAAGTAGTACTCGGACACATTGCTTTGGTTCAAGCCATCCTGTACTACACTAATAAATAAATAATGTACTTCACATAGAGAGAGAGAGCTCTAAGAAACATAAATATTATAGCATAACCTTTAAAAATTGGACACTTTTCAGAAGGTGATGATGGTGAAGTTGGAGTCCAAAATTTTTGGTACCCACATGCAAATTTCACACATCTGTATATTTTTTGTATAAATTTACGCATATATTAAGGCAATTAGGCGAACGACCACCCCATTCTTTAAAGAGAGAATCTATGAAAAGGGCAAGTTGTTATTCATAATGATTTGTAATTAACACTATAAAAATAATAATAACAAAAA
>BRYE01000006.1:15771397-15773897 GCA_030159115.1 Actinidia arguta var. hypoleuca | reverse complement strand
TTCATCGAAATGAACAACTCCCCCTACCTTACTTTTACCAGCCTTAACAACCCACTCCTTAGCCGTAGCAACTTGCACATCAGCGGCCGCCTTATCACCTTTGGAGTTGAAGCAGTTTATATCATTATGCCCCAAAACCTTACAACCTCAGGTTTCCAAGGATATTTAAATAAGATTTCAACACTATCCCCATTAGTAAATTGGAGCTCCACATTTTCAGGCAACACAGAATTAACATCTACCTCAATGCATATCTTGTCATAACTCAATCTTTTACAAGATTCTGTCAGCAAATCAGCATACAAGGGTTTACCAATCGCACTAGCTATATAGCTCAACCCTTTCTCAGTCCAGAAGTCCAAAGGGACATTGTAAAATTGAGCCCAAACTGGAATTCTGCTCAACTGCTCCTTTTCCAGTTTCATTTTTGGGTGCCGTCACTGCCATTGTTTTAGAATGATCAATCGAACCCCAAAGTGCCGTGGACCAGTTTCAGTAACCCGTCTATAAGCATCAAGCATCCTCCTTGCTAAATTGGAAGAAAAAGAAACCCTTATCATTAGACAACACTTCAATCAAACCAAATTTAGCCCATATGCAAGAAGCAATATTCTTCAAGCAAACAAATTTATGGATTTCCTTCGATTGCCATCAGCACGATCTTTATCAGAGTGTAGAGCCAAAAAATGATCTGGTTGTAGAATCACATCGTGCTTATTTGCAACTGCACTCCGAGATTCATTACTCAACTCGCTGGACCTCCTTCGAAATTCAACCTTTGAAAATAGGAGAGATTCTCTCCAAGGGATCACAAGCAGAATCAACAATCGACATGCTAGATGAAAACGAATCACTAGATGGAATCGAAAAACAAAATCAACCTAGACGAAAAGAGATGAAATCGCCAGAGCTAGGGTTTACCCGCCAAATCGCCCATCGCCCTGACCAGAGCTATGTTTATCTTGTCTATGCTTTTATGGTTAATGAAATATTCTAAATTTGATTACAAATAAATTTTTTTTAGAATAGTTACGAAACTACATAAATCATTACCGGTAGGGAAAAATAGTACTACAGGTAGAAGACTATCCAGAGGCAAACTGCTAATATTCACTACCGGTAGTGGAAGGGAGTACTACCGGCAGACAACCATCCAGTGGTTAAATACAATAAATCACTACCGGTAGGATAAAATAATACTAACAGTAGACAACAAACCAGTGGCAAAAATCCAAATAATCACTACCGGTAGACGACCATCCAGTGGCGAAATATGAAAAGTCACTACTGGTAGTGAAAAAATGACTACCAGTAGGTTAGGCCCTCAAGCCAAATCCAAGAAACAAAGGGAACTACCAGTAGACATCACAGAAAAAACAGAACGATTCCAGATCTCAGAACTTCAAAATTTTCATATAACTCAGATCTTTCATTAAGGGTTCAATACCCAAAATACGCCTCAATAGGCTTTATATAAACCATTAATAACAATCCCAATATTTAACCCCAACAAGAAACCCTCTTTACCTCAAATAATGCAAGCAAGCTCCAAAGAAATGGATGGTGCTCCAAAATTCTGATTTGCTCCGATTCCAAGCTTCCTTGGTTCAATACGAAGCTCTCGTTGAGTAGACAATCTTCTCCCAAGAATTTCTACTCAAGCCTCACCTTAGCACACTCAAATCTAAGCTCTTAATGCTCAAACCCTAGAGAGAGAGAGAGAAGAAGAAGAAGAAGAAGAATGAGAGAAGTAAATGTGTTGAGGTGAAATGAAGAGAGAGAGAGAGATAAATGCCCAAATTGGCCTTAAGTCTTGTTTGGAAAACTCAATTAAACCAAATTACTCATGGTCCAATTATTTGGCCCACTCCTCCACAAGCCCAATTCCAATTCCAATTCCATCAAGCCCAAACTACTCCACATGTGGTCCAATTAAATTTAAATTGGTCAAATTTACACTAAAGTCCAAAATTATCTATATCTAAAGAAAAATTTTAAACCTTACAGATTAATAGTAGAGTACAGTGGCGTGGTATTAAAATTCTTTTAATACTAAATTAAAACATTTAAAATTTAGTAAATGGGATCAAGTTTAAAGATATGCAAAAATCCATCTAAAATCATTTTAAACCCTTAGAAAATGTGATTCTTGCAATAGAAGTAAGTTAGAAGTAAGTCTTCGCAAAATTATGTGAAAAAGAAAAAAAATCATGGCTCCGGTTGCCGCAATTGTTCGGCTAAAAAATCCATCAAAAATCATTTTACCCTTGGAAAATGTGATTCTTGCAATAGAAGTAAGTTAGAAGTAAGTCTTTGCAAAATTATGTGAAAAAGAAAAAAATAATGGCTCCGGTTGCTGCAATTGTTAGGCTATGCCTGTTATAGGCAGCAACAGTCCCACCACCACCGTTATGGTAGCGTTACATTGACCGTAACCTTTATTTAGAACCTTGGATGCACTTGCTAATTAGACAAGCTATGTAATTATTGTGTTTTATGT
>BRYE01000006.1:15738897-15751397 GCA_030159115.1 Actinidia arguta var. hypoleuca | reverse complement strand
GGGGCATTTATAATTTTAAGGAGAGGCAAATTGAATTTTTTTCCAAAAACTATAGGTAAAAAAAAAAAATTTGCTAACTTGAGGAAGGGCAGCTGACCCCCTAGGTCTTACTTGCATCCACCCCTGGTTGCGTGTGTGTATATATAATGTAAATATTCATGTGTTTGTGGGAATATAAAGTCAAAAGAGCAAAAAAAAATTAGTTCTGACCTGAGAATTGATGTTTGAAACAACGGTGAGAATTGACGTTTGAAATAAAAAACCTCGAAAACTAACTAAAGTAGTTGAATTAGTTAAAAATAAAATTATAGCAATGTACCATCGAGAAAGCATCAAAACACGAAGATACTTTCACAGTTTCACTGAAGTGCCAAGGGATCAATCCAAACAGCATCAAGAAATACCGATTGTAAGAAAGTAAAACGAAACACGACTGCACCAAATTGACACCCACTCGGCCACAAATTGCTGGTTTGGTTTACTATTTGTGATTTGTTTGTTTTACCCTTTGCTATTATGTCTGGAAAGAATTCATATATATATATATATATTAGTAAAAGTACATGTGCATTGCACGTGGTCATTTGCTATAAGTATTTATTTATAACACTAATTAAATGATCTAATTATCTCATAAAATAATTATATTATATTACATTTTCTTTTCTTTTTTGGCCATTGATAGAGAGCTCCATAACGTAAAATGATTCATGTACTCGACCTCAATTAATTTTGATAATGCTTGATTTGATTTGGTTAAATTTTTTTTTAAGCAGATGGTGTCTTTCATTTATATTTTTCGTTCATGCAATAATAATTATGTTTCTCTTAATTGTTATAAGTTGAGATCTTTAACTGAAAACTGAAAAGCTTAAAAAATTATTCGATTGAGCCACATTCTCTCTCTTTCTCTCTCTAAATGTTTTTTTATCAAACCACTTGATTTAAACATCTTATTTTACCAAAGGAAAGTTGTTTTCCTTTATTATCCTCTTAAATGTCTTTCTTCAATTTGATGGCCAAAAGAATTTCAGATTTTTCCTCATTATTTATCATAGTTTAAGCAAATATAGTAAAATTACTTTTAGGCTAGCTATAAATATTTTATTTATTATCTTATGGTATTACAGGTTCTCTTTATCTCCATTCTTAGTTTAACAAATTTCATTATCTCCAAAACCAATTCGATAAACAAACGTGACTTCAGTTCTTAAAATTAAATCTTATATATATAAATGTGAGTGAATAATAATTTCCTTATCACCAACTTTTTTTTTTCATTTTGCCCCTAACCAATAGTTTTTTTCCCCATCATTTGTTTTTCTCGATTTTGCCCCTAATTATTTTTTTTTTCTGATTTTGCCCTTAAATATTATATATATATATATATATATATATATATATATATATATATATATTATTGCAATACATTATTTGGTCTTTAGCTTGAAAGTTTCAATCCAATTATTTTTAATTTTTAATTATTTAAAATACAATAAATAGACAATTGTGGTACTATTGCTTCTTGAATTTATTTTCTTGTTGTCAAGTGTCATTAACTTCTCTCAACAGTTCAATACGTTAGTTTTAAAAATTAACTCAAAATAAACATACGTTATGATTGTTTTAACGGAAAATATTTTCTGAAAAATATTTTCTACATGTTTTTGCCGTTTGAGAGCATGAAAAATAAAAAGTCAATGGAATCTATTTTTGGTTAACGGAAAACACCTATTTTAAGAAGCGATTTTTTTTTTTTAAACACTCATTTACTTTCTCCATCACCACAGCCACCAAACACAATATAAATATAATTTTAAAAAAATATTTTTTGTAAAATATTTTTTAAAAAATATTGTTTTAATTTTTAAAAAATAGTTTTACTTTCTAAAAACTATTTTTTAAAATTATTTCATTTTTTTTAAAAAAAAATTGTTAATGATTTTAAAAGTAATTTTATTTTTTTAAAAAAAAAACTGCTTAGAAATTATTTTATTTTTTATAAAAAAACGTTAATAATTTTAAAAAAATAGTTTTTTTAAAAAATATTTCAGTTTATTTTTTTAAAAAAATTATTTTATTTTTTAAAATAACTATTAACTTGTGCATTAATGGACCTTTTCGGTTTAGCACCATGGTTCAATCACACTGCCCTCTTTGATGACATTTGTGCGCAATTAATTCTTAAAAATACAAACAAACTACATTAACTTAACAATTTTAACCCTATAATTTTATTATTCTTATTTATAAAGAAAGTATCAATTTAAAAAAATCCTATCTTAGCAAGTATGAACAACAGTTCATTATTCAAGCATCTATGAATTTAGACAAAAATTAAAAGTTTTTAAAAAATAAACCAAATAGTTTTTTTTAAAATATAAAACATTTTTTTAAAAAATAAACTGAAATATTTTTAAAAAATCTAAAAAAATTTTTTTAAAAAAAATAAAATAGTCAAACAAAACAGTTTTTTATAAAAAATAAAATATAATTTCTAAGCAGTTTTTTTTTTAAATAAAATTATTTTTAAAATCATTAACAATTTGTTTTTAAAAACTGAAATAATTTTAAAAAAATAGTTTTTTAGAAAGTAAAACTATTTTTTAAAAATTAAAACAATATTTTTTAAAAATATTTTAGAAAAATTATTTTTTTAAAATTATATTTATATTGTATTTGGTGGGTGTGGTGATGGAGAATGTAAATGAGTTTTTAAAATAAAAAAAAAATAAAAAAAGTTTTTCGCTTCTTAAAATAGGTGTTTTCCGTTAACCCAAAAATAGATTATGTTGACTTTTTATTTTCCATGCTCTCAAACGGAAAAAAATGTAGAAAATATTTTCCGTCGAAACAATCATAACGTATGTCTATTTTGAGTAAATTTAAAAAACTACCATATTGAATTGTTGAGAGAAGTTAGTGACACTTGACAATAAGAAAATAAATTAAAGAAGTAATAGTACCACAAATGTCTATTTATTGCATTTTAAATAATTAAAAATTAAAAATATTTGAATTGAAACTTTCAAGGTAAAGATCAAATAATGTATTGCAATAATATATATATATATATATATATATATATATATATATATATATATATATATATATAACATTTTCGGGGCAAAATCAGGGAGAAAATGAAAAAAAAAATATTTAGAGGCAAAATTGAAAAAAAAAAATTATGGGACAAAAAATAATTGGTGAGGGGCAAAACGAAAAAAAAAGTTGGTGGTCAAGGAGTTACTATTCACTCACATTTTAGAGGCAAAATCGAAAAAAAATATTTAGGGGCAAAATCAAAAAAAATAATAATTAGGGGTCAAATCGAGAATAACAAATGATGAGAAGAAAAAAAAAAAAGAATTGGTGAGGGGCAAAATTGGAAATGAAGTTAGTGGTATAGAATCACCAAAAAATAAAAATAAATAAAAATAAATGGTTATTAGACTAAAGGAACCATAATGATAAAAGTTTCCTCTAAAAAGGGCCATGCTAACTTCACGCATTCTTTCCATCCAAATATTTAACATTTATTGACACAATGACCACATTGTAACTAAATTAAAATTGTAAAGTCCTAATTATTCAAGTTAAAACTCTAAGGCACAACATGAACCTTTGTTAAAACTATATGGACCATGGTGGAAATTTACTGCTTGAAAAAAGTATTGCATAAGATGAGATGTTGAATCCATGCCAGCAGCTTATCCGTTTCCATCTATTTTATTTCTTACACACACACACATGTATCTATGGAAAGCTATTTGTTAGGGGCCAAATGAAAAAAAAAGTTGGTGGTCCATGAGTGACTATTCACTCACATTTAATACTGTTCAAATCGAGAAAAAAAATATATAGGGAAAAAATGAAAAAAAAATATTTAGGGGCAAAATTGAAAAAAAATTTGATTAAGGACAAAATCGGAAAAAAATGATGGGACCAAGAACAATTGATTAGGGGTAAAATGAGAACAAAAATTAGTGATCAATGAATGACTATTTACTCACATTTTAGTGGCAAAATCGAAAAAAAAATATTTAGGGGCAAAATAAAAAAAAATAATTAGGGGACAAATCAGGAACAATAAATGATGGGGAAAAAAAGTATTGGTTAGGGGAAAAATTAAAAAAAAAAAATTGATAACCAAGAACCTAATCTAATAGAGCCATTCTAGACTGACAAAATAGAGTCATTGATTTACTGTTCACTTACGCAAAAGTAGGGGCAAAATCGGCAAAAACAATGGTAGTCACTGAGTCTTACTGTTCACTCAAGCAAAAAAAATAGTAATTGGAAACAAAATATGGTTAGGGGCAAAATCGGAAGAAAAAAAATTGTAATTGGAAAAAAAAAATGGTTAGGGGCAAAATCGGGGAAAACAATGGTAATTGGGAAAAAAAATGGTTAGGGGCAAAATGAAAAAAAAAATGATGGAAAAAAAATGTTTAGGGGAAAAATAGGGAAAAACAATATGGTTAGGGACCAAATCGAAAAAAAAATATTTAAAGCCAAATAAAAAAAATGATGGAAAAAACAAAATTGGTGAGGGGCAAAATTGAAAAAAAAATTGGTGGTCATGGCTACTGTTCACTCACATTTATAAAAAACATGGTTAGGGGTAAAATGAAAAAAAAAAATAATGGAAAAAAAATGGGTAAGGGAAAAATAGGAAAACAAATATGGTTAGGGGCCAAATTAAAAAAAAATATTTAAGGGCCAAATTGAAAACAATAAAATGATGGGAAAAAAAATGGTTGAGGGGCAAAATCGAAAGAAAAGTTGGTGGTAAAAAAATATGATTCGGGGCCAAATCGAAAAAAAGAAATGTTCAAGGTCAAAATCGGAAAAAACAAAATTGGTGAGGGGCTTGAAAAAAAAGTTGGTGGTCATGGCTACTGTTCACTCACATTTATAAAAAACATGGTTAGGGACAAAATTAAAAAAAAAAATGATGAAAAAAAAATGGTTAGGGAAAAAATAGAAAAAAAATATGGTTAGGGGCCAAATCGAAAAAACCAAAATTGGTGAGGGGCAAAATTGAAAAAAAAGTTGGTGGTAAAAAAATACTATTCACTCACATTTATTAGTATGTATGTATATATATATATATATATATATATATATATATATATATATATATATAGCCCCGTGCAATTCACGGACGAGTATTTAAAATAAGCAATTTATTAACCAAGAACCTAATCTAATAGAGTCATTCTTAAGCAATTTGTTAGACCGCCAGAGTTGCTCAAAAGTATAATTCTTAGGTAATTTTTATATTTTATTAAAGGTATCTGAGAATCTAAAGAATCTTGACACAAATACACACTTTTTATTTGATTTACATGGTGTACGCCTGATTTCATAATTATTAGATGAGAAACTATTAATTTTTTTTTTTTAAGAAATTAATAGTTAATAATGATAACTTGAATAGTCGGTTAAACTTATTTTTATGAATCGTATTAGTTTAGTTATGAATTTTTGTACCCATTGTTATAAGAAATTTTTTTATGACTTCTATTGGTATATTTGGGAATTTTTATAGTTCGTTTATAAATTTTTATGGATACAACTATAAACATTTTATAAAATTTATGGTTATATTATGAATAAAAAATTAATTTTACAAAAACTTGTAGTTAAATTATATTGAAAATTAGTATATGATAGGCCAAAGTAACATGGAATGCATACTTTAAAAACCGTTAACATAATTTGTCCTTATTACAAATTAAAATACTATAAAAAGTTTATCATTTAGGTTAGTTTCACCAACATTTCTCAAATTATGAGAAAATATCACTTAACCCCCTTAAATAAAAAACTAATCAAATAAACATAACTTTCGGGTAATTTCCTCCCAACGTTGACTGATTTTTATGAATTTAGTTAATTTCGCTTACATAAGAAATTAGATTTTTTATTGAATAGCCTTTGATAATGCACACAATATATGTAATATGTGCAATTATTATAACCGCGACATAGTGACAAGTAGTTCTATTTGTGTTTTTTAAAAGCCTAAATTTATAAAATTTGCATTTTTGGTGTTAAAAGTATCAGCCGAATGCAAATTGGATATACACCAAGTGATTTTATGTATGTATACATATATTTTTGGGAAGTCTAAGTTTGTGAATAGACATTTTTTATGAAAAAAATACGAAGGAATTTAAAAATTGAGTATTGATAATGGAATATCAATAGTTGTAGAAGAAAGAGATAGGTCACTCTGCTTAAGAGTGGCTCTAGTTACTATTCTCTCATATTTATATATAATAGAGGGCCAAAATTGAGAATTTTTTTTTGTAGAGGGGCAAAATCGGGAAATAAAAATTATGGACAAAATCAAAAAAAAATGGTAGAGGGGCAAAATCGGAAAAGAAAATGGTGGGAAAAATCCAAAAAAAAAATATGGTAGAGGGGCAAAATCGAAAAAAAAAGGTGGGCAAAATCCGAAAACAAAAATGGTGGTCATGAGCTCGGAAAATAAAATGGTGGGCAAAATCGGAAAAAAAAATGGTAGAGGAACAAAATCGAAAAAAAAAAGGTGGGCTAAATCGAAAAAAAAAATTGAGCAGGGTCAAAATCGGAAAACAAAAATGGTTGGGGGGGGGGGGGGGAAATTGGGAAAAAAATGGTGGGCAAAATCGGGAAAAAAATGGTAGAAGGGCAAAATTGGAAAAAACAAAATAGTATCGGAAAAAAAAATGGTGGTAAAGAGTAGGGGCAAAATCAAAAAAAAAAATGTAGGGGCAAAATCAAAAAAAAAAATGTAGGGGCAAAATCGAAAAAAAAAATATGGTGGTAAATGAGAAAATGGAGTAGGGGCAAAATTGGAAAGAAAACATGGTGGTCAAGTAGACACTATTCACTCACATTTATATATATTAGACATATATATATATAAGATTAAATTAGCAAACAGGCACATTGTCTTTGCAATTGAAAAGGCCATAAGAGTCAAACGGTATAAGAGATGGCAGTTATTGTCTCAAGTTACGAAGGGGCATCACTTGGCCTTGGGAATCCAAACACTGTTTGGTTAAAAAATCTTTTCCATAGATTGTTATTAGTAGGGTTGTTCACGGGTCGGATCGGATCGAGTTTGGAATCACTCGATATCCGAATTGAATTGGTGGGTTGGAGAAGTTTGGATCCAATTTCGATCCAATAAATGGTCGGATTGGGTCGGCTCGGGTGAGATTTGGTCAGGTTGGAGTCAGATTGGGTGAAAATGGTGGATTCACCCATAGAGTGAACGGGTTTGATCGGGCTTTGCTTCAGATCTGTTCGGGTCGGTTGGATTGGTGGGTGGATCGGATATTTGAACAACCCTAGTTATTAGTACAAATATTTCATGGGTATAATTGAATTATGTACGAGTTCTATGAATAGGGATCAAGTTCAGTTTGTCGAAAATGCATGAACACCAAAATATTGATAACAAACATAGTTTGATACGAGTATAAATGTATTGCTACATGATTCATGTGTTTTTAATGTTGTAGTTAATGTACAAAGGTAGTTAACATATAGATTTGTCATTTGAGAACAAAAGGAAGAAATAAAGCATGGAAACTTGACATCTTGCATACTGTTGGATAACTTGGGTCCATTTGAGAATTGCGCATGTTTGTGCTTAGATACTGTTTAAATATAAAATTAATGGACACTGGATTGCCATAGTCCTGAAATTTTTATTATATTTGAAATTGCAGTAAATTTTATTTATGCAATGCATAGATAAGATTAAATTCTTATATTTTATTTCTTGAATAATATTTTTATATGGATGAAAAGATATACTTCAAAAGGTGAGATGACGTGATTTACACCGCTAGATCATGTAATTACTATCATATGGCCAGTTTTAAATTGCTAGTCGAAAAAGTAGTTATCGATAGTTACAAATTTAAACCGAAAGTTGTGACCATTGAGTGGTTTAAATTAAGAAATGTGACTCTTGATTTTATACGAAAATGTGCAACTTTTGATATTAATGGTCACAAATCAATTTTTTAAATGAAAAGGTAAATCCAACCTTATCAAGTATAAGATAACTTTTGGGCTGGGCCAAATATTAGAAGATGGTTCTCACTTATGATTCTAGTTGGGAAATACTTATTAAATGTGAGCCCAATCGTGAATAAAGTGAAATTCATGTTTAAGTTCATTTAGTATGAAAACAAACATTTATATATATACTAGTGGAGAACCCGTGCTATGCACGGACAAGTTTTCCAAATAAACAATTCATTAACTAAAAATTTAATTTAATAGAGTCATTCTTAAATAATTTGTCAAATAGCCAGGGTTGCTCAAGCAATTTGAATTTTGAGTGTATGCACGATGCTGTTGGTTCATTCTGTACCTCAGTTAAATGTATTATTTATAAAAATAAATAAATTAATTGCATTTAGATCATATGATTATCAATATTCGATTAACTTATTTTTTTTTTGTATAAATATTTTACTCAATAAGTTTTACAAAATGAACGACTTTAATCATATTGAGTTTGCAACGTACATACCAAATTGGTAAAATATTATTTTCTCTTCATTAATAAAACAACATCCTTAAATTGTGGAAGAATTTACTGTTGTTTTAAGTAATCTCAAATTCTTATTCCAACTCAAGATTCAATTCATTGCAACATAATTTTCATGTCTAACAAAAATGTCACTTACTTACTATGAGATGCTTTTTAACTAAGCTTTTATCAAATTTTGACACTTGCATCTCAAAATAGCTTCACTAATCTAGATGCTCTTATGATATGGAGATGGCAATTTTACTTTTTACCTTTGGCGATTTCTTCATCTGTTGTTTAATTTTTTTTATTTTTTTAATTCGTCTTTCATATTTAAATTGAAAAAATAAAAAATAAAAATCATTATGAAAAATTTATTTGAATTTATACTTGAATTTTAGTATCATTTTGTAAAAGACGACCCAAAAAAGTAAAAAAAAAAATCATTTAAAAAAAACAACCTAAATCCTATAAAAAATCCATGTAAAATCCCAAACCAATTTGTGCCACTTGAGAAATGGAGGAATGAGCCTTGAGAGGATGATTCAAGCCTAATTTATTAGTACAACTACTCATTTATTGACAAGTAATAGAAGCCTAAATATTCTACCAAAAGAAAAATAAATACAACTTACAAACCAAACTTTTTTTTTTCTTTTCTTCCACTTCTTTTTCAGCTTTTTCTGATTTTGGTAAAAATAAAATATGCCCACCAAAAGAAAGAGAGACTCTATACAAAATGGAAAAAATATATTTAGGGGCAAAATCGAAAAAAAAAATGAATAGGGATAAAATCAGAAAAAATAAATGATGAAAAAAAACACTATTGGTTAGGGGCAAAATGAAAAAAAAAAAGTTGGTGATCCATGGTTACTATTCACTCAAATTTTAGGGGCAAAATAAAAAAAAAAATTGGGAAAAACAATATTTAGGGGCAAAATTGAAAAGAAAAAAAATGATTAGGGACTAAATCGGGAATAACGAATGATGAGAAAAACAAATATTGGTTAGGGGCAAAGTTGGAAAAAAAGTTGGTGGCATAGAAACACTATTCACTCACATTTATTAGTATATAGATATATATATGTGGGACAGATTTGATCAGACAAATTTCTCTAATAAGAGGGATTCCGTGCAAAAGGCAGCACCAATCGTTACATGAGAAGACTAACTGTATTGTCTCTTCGTCGTTATTGGTTCTATATTTACATCTCAAAAGGTGTAAATCAAGTGGTGGCACCCTTCCATTTAAAATGAATGGATATGACTGTGAAGTTAAAATCAAGGGGTGTGAACGTAAAGGGCTGCAGCGAAACGAGGCTTATTGACAAATCAATCTTTATGAATCAGTCCAAAGAAAGATGCAAATGGACAAACAGAAGCCGTGTAGAGTTTGCCAACAGAATTTCAGGGTTATTTCTGACACGTTCAAGTGTCAAGTTAAGAAATATTGGGCTCGGTGGTAGTTGTGTTGTGTTGAGTGCCATTTCAGCCCCTTGTAATGTTTATGAGATTTGTTTTTTCCACCCACCTCTTTTCTGATAAAACTACCATTTTACCTTTGCCCCCTCTTGTTCCTCCCATTGGTTCACCCTACGTAAGCCCCACCCTGTCAGCCACTTGTTGGCTAACCCCAGCCGACCCCCCAAGAATATTCCTACTAAAATTTTTTTATGACAAATATTACTAATTATAAAATTTTAATCATTTTTTTTATAATAAATAACCAATAGGTAGAATTAATTTTTTTTTTAAAATTACAACAAAAATTTGATTAATTTTTGTGTAATAAGTAACCAAAAAATGATATTTAAAAATAATTTTTTTAAATTAAAAAAAAAATTTGATCAATTTTTTTATAATAAATAAACAAGAAATGGTATTAAAAAAAATATATAAAATTTTAATTAAATTTTTAATAATAAATAATAAAATAATAATATAATGAACGAGAGAAAAAGAGAGAGAGAGAGAACAATTAATGAATAAGAGAAAAAGGGAATAAATCTGACCATGATAAAAAAAACGTCCCATTCAATCCCCCTCCCCCCTTACACGGGGTTGGGAAAAATGTTTCCCAATGCTTATATCTAAAAATATTGTCAGTATATATGCTCCAACTCCCATAGGCCATAATTCCCCTGGACCCCTACTCCCATAGGCTATAATTCATAAAGCACCCCTGGGCCCTACCCCCATGGGCCATAATTCATAAAGGATTGGCCACAAAAATTTCTCAGCAGCACAGTACGCCCCCACTCCCCCTACCTTGATCCATAGGCTTTTGCGGAGTTTTGCCCCTGATCTTTTATCTTTTCAATTAGCTCATTTGTACATGAAGCCTTAAAAGAAGGTTGTCGTACAAAACTCGACCTCAATTTGGGCGTGCCATGTGTCTCATAAGTCAGTAAAATTTAAATTTTTTATCATCTTAAAATTAAGAAATTAAAAAATATTAAAAATAAATAAATATAAAATGATAATAATACTAATAGATTAAGGTATTAGTATTATTAGATCATTAGTCTATTAGACATTTTATTTTATTTTATGTAAGTGAATATTTTATCTTCTTTTTAATTTTTATATATTTTTTTTTTTTTTTTTATTACATACAAAATTAAAGTACCAAAATATACATAAATTAAGTGAATTTCATTGATAGATAATTTAAAAATATGGATTAAATGATTGAAAACATATTTAAAAATATTGATTTTAATAAAAAGTTCGAGCCCATTACGAATGACCAGTGGACTCACTAGAAAGGCCCCAAAAATTTAATATTATGAGATTTTGAATTTGAGTTTTCATGAAGGGAACATTTTTATATTAATTTTGTGCAATAGTTTTGACGAATGTGATAGCTTTGCGTGGAGGTTTTTTATTGTGTTAAAATAAGATATCATGATATGGTAGTTATATTTAGTATGACAAATGTTACTAATTATAAAATTTTATTCATTTTTTTTTATAATGAATAACTAATAGAAGGATTTTTTTTTAAAATTAAAATAAAAATTTAATTAATTTTTATGTAATAAATAACCAAGAAATGGTATTCAAAAATAATTTTTAAAAATTATTAAAAAAATTTGATCAATTTTTTTGCAATAAATAACCAAAAGATGGTATTATAAAAAATAAAAAAAAAATTAAAAAATTTTGATCAAATATTTAATAATAAATAACAAAAATATGGTATAATGGGCGAAGAGAAAGAGAGAGAGAGGGTAATTAATGGGCAATAGAAAGAGGGAGTAAATCTAACCAAAATAGTCAAAATAACGTTTCATCCCCACACCTCTCTGACAATGGGGGGGGGGAACGTTTTCCAATGCTTATATCTAAAATGGGAGTTGCTTTTCCCGCCCCTCCTGACAAGGGGAAAAAGTTGCTTCCATATGCATTTACTATATTGCCCCCAACCCCCTATATGTTAATTTTTTATTTTTTTATTTTTGTGTATTTTTTTTATTTTTTTTTCAGTTTTTTTTCTTATTTTTTTTTCTTATTTTTTTATAATTATAATATTTTATTTATTTTTTAGTTCTCTCTCGCTCGGTTTATTTTTATTTTTTTATTTTTGTGTATTTTTTTTAGTTTTGTTTATTTTTTATTAGTTTTTTTTTTAAAAAAAAAATTATTTTATTTTTCATTAGTTTGTCAAGAGGAGAGAAGAAATTTTCATCTTTATTAAGAACGTATGATCTCTAAATGTTGAAACATTTGTGCCTCTAAAGTTCTCTCCCCTTTTTCCTTCTAACACCCACCCACCGACCAACAATTTTTTTTTCAGATTTTTTTTTAGTTAAATTTTATTTTTATAATTTTTTTTATAAAATTATTTTTTTATCAGTTTTATTTTGTTTGGGGAATCTTTTTGTTTTAAGTAATTTTTTTGTTAAATTATTTTTTAAAAAAATTTATCGGACCCTTTCTTGCTATAGGAATT
>BRYE01000006.1:15668897-15676397 GCA_030159115.1 Actinidia arguta var. hypoleuca | reverse complement strand
ATGCCATATTGTTGAGCAAATCCTTTAGCAACCAAGCGGGCCTTATAACGCTCGACCGAACCATCAGAGTTGGTCTTAATTTTATAGACCCAACGAGAACCAATAGCCTTTTTACCAGGCAGAAGCATCACCAAATCCCAAGTACCAGTGCGATGCAAAGCAGATAGTTCCGCATCCATAACTTGCTGCCAAAGAGGGTCACGAGCAGCCTCTGTATATGACTGAGGCTCACAAAGATTGTGAATAGAAGACAAAAAAGAGGTAAAGGAACTGGAGTAACATGAGTAGTCAAAATCAGGCAAATGAGTAGACTTACGAATACGCTTGGCAGAAGGCGGTGCCGAATCCACAACTTCAGGAGCTTCTTGGGTGGCTGAAGAAGGGGGAGCATCAGTAGGTGTGTTAGACCTACGAGAGTAATGTATAGGAAAAGGCTGCAAAAGAGATGGGTTAGGAGAAGAAACAGTAGAGTCTAGAACATCATCGGCATCATCAGAAAAAGGATCAATATGAATCAAATCAGCCTTAGTTACAGTATGAGATGGAAAAGGAATAGAGAAAAAAGAAATATGCTCCATAAATACAACATGACGAGAGACATAAAATTTGTTAGAGACGGGATCAAAACAACGATAACCCTTTCTTCCCTCACCATAACCAAGAAAAACACATGCAGCAGATCGAGCAGACAACTTATTGCGCTCAGATTCAGGATGAAGAACAAAACATGTGCTACCAAAGACTCTCAAGGATGAATAATCAGGAACACTACCAAACAACCTTTCATAAGGAGAGATTCCAGCAGTAAGAGCTGTCGGAATCCGATTGATCAAATGTACAGCTGTAAGAACAGCCTCCCCCAAAAAAATAACAGGAACACTGGCAGATAGCAAAAGGGAACGGGCTGTCTGTACAATGTGTCTATGTTTCCTTTCAGCAATCCCATTTTGAGCTGGAGTATCAGTACAAGAAGATTGGTGCACTGTACCATCAGATAAGAGTAATCTTTCAAATGCATTGGAAGTATATTTCCTGCCCAAATCAGCCCTAAAACATTTAATAATTGCATCATGCTGAGTACGAACAAGTGCCCTAAAAGCCATGTAAATGTCAAAAAATTCGAAACGATGCTTCATGAAATAAACCCAACAATATCGAGTGTAATCATTAATGAAAGATACATAATATCGGGATCCTCCTTTAGTGACAACAGGGGCAGGTCCCCACACATCAGAATGAATTAATTGAAAAGGTGCAGTAAAAGAAGATATACTGGGATTAAAAGGTAAAGCGGTAAATTTTGCAAGTTTACAACCACTGCAATCGAAAATATCATGAGCATGCAAATTTTCCAAACAACCCTTAGAAGCTAAAAATTTTAAACGAGGGGCCGAAACATGACCAAGTCTAGAATGCCACAAGTAAAAACTAGAAGAATCTTTATTAAGACAAAAAGAGTACAAATCAGGAGTGGAAGCAGCAACAACGGGCACTTTCAGCTCATCCAAGACATATAATCCTCCCTTCCTATGGCCTGTCCCAATCAGCTTCTTGGATTGTGGATCCTGCACAAAATAAGAGGTGGAAAAAAAGTGAACAGAAAATCCAGAATCACACAACTGACCAACTGAAGCAAGATTCATTTTAAGAGATGGAATACAATAAACATCAGAAAGAGACAATGTAGGCGTGCAAACAGAACCAATAAAAGACAAAGGCATAGGAGATCCATCAGCTGTAATAACAGAAACAGGAGAAGAAGATTGAATGGTAGAACTAAACACAGAAGAATCTGGTGACATAGACCAGATTCTCGATGAAGAATATAATCAGAATTACTCTGCAGAGATAGAGGCTCTGTGAGAGCAAGCTGGTCCCATAGACCAATAAGAGTCGTGTAAAACTCTTGCACATTCATATCCTGCTGCTGCACTGCACGAATATCAGATTCCAATTGATACCTCTGGGCAAAATTGGAGTGCGTGTATAACTTAGCCAAGTGATCCCAAACCTGCTTGGCTGTGTCATACTTGGCCAACTGCGTACCAATAGAGTGCTCAACAGAGTTATTTATCCAAGTAATGATTTTTGAATTGTTGGCCTCCAAAGTATCCAATAGATCTGCATAATCCTTAACTTTGTCATCCGTTGGCTTGATCGAAACCCCGCTGACATAGCGCCATAACTTCTTGCCCTTCAAAAAATTCTTCATAACGTAACGCCAGTAGGAATAGTTCTTGCCATTCAATCGAACACTGATCGATTGCAGAGAGTCATCTCTTTCACCAGCCATTGCAAACAGATCCGATTATTGAACCAATAGACTAAAACGAAATCAAAAATGAATCAACTAGGTCAGATCTGAACTGACTACGAACCAACAATCGCGAATCAAACTCAAAACAAAAAAAAAATGGGGTTCCACCCCGAACCCCGGGCAGGGGCGTGCTGCCCCCTACAACCCCCAGCCAACTCACCGGTGAGTTGGATCCCCGAACAGTGTAGATTGGATTGACAGTATTTTCATTAACAATGCTCTGATACCATGATAGAATTTGCAAGGGAGAGATAGAGAAGAAAAAAGACGGCTAGAGTTTGTATTAACAAAGCTTATAAGAATATTACAAAAGTAAGCCTTATATAGGCAAGGAAATAAAAGAAATAAAAAGCTAGCCTAAAATAACACAAAAATAATAAAAGACATAAATAATAATAATATTATTTCCTAACACAGTGAAGTTTCTGGCCAAATGAAGAAATCGAAGATGGAGTTTGTAATCGAATAGGGGAAAGGCGACCATGAAGTAGTGGGGAAAGGGGATGGGTTCACTGTCAGGTAGTTTCCAAAATAACATGGGAAAATATGTTTTGTATTCACCATTACATCTTTGATGATGGAAAAATCTATAGTACACATTGTGTGTGACATAAAAATATTTCGATTAATTGTGGTGAATGTTACGATCAGTTGTGATGCATGTTATGATCAATGTGGTAAATATTACGGGTTGTTTATGTTAAAAATAGTAAAAAATAGTGTGTTACACATCATTGTACTGTAAATGTTATGACTTTTGTGGTAAAGAAAAGATGTGATTTTTTTACTATTACAATCGGTTGTGGTGAATGTTACGATTAATTATGGTAATATTATATCTAGGCGCACTATATGCACCATTTATGAGGTGTGTACGTTAGCCACCCCATGCTTTGACGATAAACTAAAGTGAAATAAGGGTAACATAATTTCGTTCACTGTCGGGCAGTTTCCTAAATGACATGGGAAACTATGTTTAGTATTTACCATAGTATCTTTGATGATAAACTACAGTGAAATAAGATGTAACATAATTTCATTAAATCTCTGCTACTTTAGGGAGACAAACGTGGTTCGGTAACACAACAGAATATCGTATGTGTGTGAAATGGTTCTCTCAAAGAAATGGGTAATTTCGTTCACTCTAGCCCCATTTTTATTTTCAATCTTTTTATTATAATTTTGTTCACTTTGAAATTACCATTGAGGACAAAAGAAGACATAGATTCTCTCTCACACCCAACTCATCCAATCTTACAAGCAATCACTCCTCAGCCTTCTCTCCCACCGCCATCCACCACTGCCGCTTTATCCCACCGCAACCCCCCACGCACCAACTCTCTCGAATTAGTGCTCCATCACTATTGCTTACACCCTTCCTTCAATCCTAGGCAATTTAATCATCTTGGATTTCATTTCATGAAATATGGACACGTAGAGAACATATCAGAAAGAAATATAGACATTTTATAGTTTTCTATACTTTTATTTGTTTTATATTATTATTATTATATATATTATTGCAGAGGAACTTCTCGTGAGAAGGCTTGTGGGAACTCAATTCACTACCATATTTAAATCAACATAAAATAAATTAAATATCATCTTAAATGGAAAACAAATTCATAGTAGCTTAGTGTTAGAACCCTAGTCCGTCGACACGGACATGGGTTAGTGTGTGGCGTACCTTGCACCTGCACTACACCTTGATGGAAAAGGCATGAGGGAGGCATGCTAACAAGGTCGCGAATGTTCAAGGTAGTGTTGATACGAAGGAGATGCAAGGAGCAAGTAGTATTGTGCCCGAATGCATGACAGTGTGGGCTGTGAACAAAGATGGGAATCTATCAGTTTCGTGGGTGGCATGGTGTGAACCCAAGGTTGACACTAGCATTGGCTAAGCAGCAATTAAGCAGACAAGCATCCAGAAGCCGTTAGACTTGGTAGTTTCAATCTATAAGGAATAACAGTTGCTGGAATTGTGTCTGAGGACACTTGGATTTACCAGAGCACTTAGGGGGATACTTGTCCTAAGACTGTTCTGAGCAGTTGGTGGTGGATTTCATGGCAGGCTTGTGTTAAGATAGCATTCACCTAGGCAGTTGGGGATGTCAACTGCCAGGATACTTGTCCTATCTAAATGGTTTTTATAATTGATTGTTCTGCCTCTACATTAGGCAAGTCCTGGGCAAATTTCTTAGCCAAAGATGTATGTTTTGTGCTAGAAACCTTTGGCAGATTCCTTGTCATTGTTGGTGCAATAAAAGGTTGGGTATTGACCTGTAAATACTATGTGTTGTTTCTACTTTATTAAACCTCAATCGTGTGTGTGTGTGTTTGTTGGTGTTTTGGATGAGCTTAAGTGTTGAGACTTAGTGCCATCATAGGGTCGAGAAATTAACCCGTGACACTTAGTAGGGTTTGTTTGACTTTCATATTAGAACCAATATAAAAAAATTAAAAATTTAAATTGAAAGTATTTAACTTAATAATATCTTAATACGCTTTATTGACTTCAACTTGCCTTTTGAAGTGCATACAGATGTGTCTGATAAGGTGATTGGCAGTGTTCTGGTGCAAGGACATCTGGTGGCATTTAAAAGCTACAAGTTGAATGATGCTGAGAAGAAGTATTTAGAGCATGAGAAATAGATGATTACGGTGGTCCATTGCCTTCAAATCCGACATGTTTATTTGTTGGGCACCAAGTTCTTGGTGATCACTAATAACATGACCAATACATTCTTCAAATCTGGAAGGCTTCCACTGTGGCACCACGTATTTGGCAAGATATGTCAATCCTTTTCGTAACTGTAGTATACTCAGTCCGGTAATCTGCTACAAAATCGGCTACCTCTGAAGATGTCCTCCTCCTTCCACCAAAAATAGTATTATTCCTGTTACTCCAAATTGCTCACCCGATGGTAAAACCCAACTCCATGTTCTCATTCCCCTTCTCTATTAGCAACTGAATTGCATCACCCCGTCCCTGCATGAACCGCCAATGAGTGACACTAGGGAATTGCTGCCAAACTTCCTCAGATTGGGTATAGTCCCTAAGAGCATGAACTGACGATTCTAGGCTTTTTCCCCACAATTATCACACAATGCATTAGGGACAACTTTGCGCTTCAACAAATGTATTTTAACTGTAAGTATATCGTTTCAGGCTCTCCAAGCAAAGTTTCTAAGCTTTGGAGGTAGATGCAATCCCCTAAACCATTTTCCAAAAGCATAACTCTATTCTTCTATTAGAGAATGAGGCATCACCCTTTCAAAGCAACATAATATGTGGTTCTTACCATGAAAATGCCTTGCTTGGTAAAATGCCAAATGATCTTGTCTGCACCTAACCTCGGGCTCAGTGGAATGCTGTAGATGGCATATGCGATGAGATTGGCATTTCAACACCCTTGACTCTGATCTATGAGATCATAAATTTTAGCTTCTTTGAATGGCTCAACTACTAGACTACACACCATGAAAGAACCTGGAGGTTGCTGCCATTTGTCCCCCCTCAAATTTTAATGTTTTGCCCATTTCCCAGTCGCCGCCACCGTAGACCCTTCATCAAGATTCCTTTGCCCTCCCTTATACTCTTCCATGTGTATGATACTTAGATTACTAGGTTTGTTGTTTTATGAAGTTAAAACCCTTTTTAAGGGCACGTTCAGTATAACGGTTTACTTGACAAAAACAAAACAACAATAAAATATAGGAATAGTTAGAAGTTGTGGAGCACTTGGTAAGTTTGATGTATTGCTTTCGAGTTGCATGTATGCTTCAAATGTTGTGAATGGAAAAGCTAAGACTATGGCTGCAAACAAACCGAGACGAGGAGGCTCCAGCTCAGCTCATATCGTAAATAAATTAGTTCAAGCATGAGCCGAGCTCGAGTTTATCACAGCTCGACTCGATTAGGCTTGTGAGCTTTTCCTCTTCAATAAACCACCCACTTCTATGTCAGGTTTTTAGTGCCGGCAAAACCTGTCACAAAATTTGTACATGACAAATAGTTAATCCAATTGTAAACTCTATAATCGTGTGGATTAACTATATTTGGATTAACTATAGCCAAGAAGCATATGTAATGATCTTTATGCTTAGACTTCACCAGTGTTGTCCATTACTTGGACTTCAAAGAAACCAAGTCATTTTCTTTCTCTCTTTCTGTCTGACGGATGTGGAAAACACAACTAATGAGTTCATTCCCTGTATCATTGAAGCAAATACACCAAGCTCAATTTCTGTATTACCTTGAAACAAAGAATAGAGTTGATTTCCGTATTCACCTTGGCATTGGAATTGTTGAATAATTTTTGTAACTGTTGCTTGCAAGGATTTTTGGAAAAAAAAGAAGTCACAATGTTAAAATGAGTCAATAAAAATGAAATGATGCTCTCTTTTTGTTAAATTGTGTGTATGTAAGATTTTTCATGTTTTAAAAATGAAGAAAATATTGGGAAAGATATTTAAGATGTAAATTTGGTCTTTTAGATATCTTTCCTTTAATTCCAATACATATCTTTGTATTTTCTAAATATTAAATTTAATAGTGACGTATTATGTCATCACGGTTCGATTCCAAAAGTTAAACCGGTGGTGATCCATCTATCCAATCACTTTTCCAGTTCACTCAACTAATCTGATTTCTAAAACATTGCTTGATACTTGATAGTAATCGCGAATAAAACTAGGGTTTCAACAAATTCCTTGATTAGGCCCTCATGCCAGAAAGACAGCTTTGGTTACTCTGTATCCTTCTATGAAGGCATAATTTGTCTCCGCACCACATAAAAATAGAAGCCACTCCTAGCCAACTAATAGGAGTAAGACCTTAACCAATGGTCAAGCTTGAGCGGTTGCCTCTTGCATTTTGTTTTGTATTGTTTTATTTTTATTAATTTTTTTTCTTTTGTAAAATTCTTCCATTTTTCTATTCAAATTTACAAATTTCATGGTTTGTCGTGAATAAAAGAATGACATAGTAAACAAACGTATATTTGAAAGAAAGAAAAAAGATCAATAAATAATATATAAGTAAAATATATGATAATATTTTGTTTATTACGTCCTCTGTTCTAGCTTGTCGGTTCACTTTTGCTTTTTTAGATGTGTCAAAATATTTGTCTATTTTACAGAGTCAAGTAGTACCAAAATAATGTAGACTTTCAATTTTTTCC
>BRYE01000006.1:15656397-15658897 GCA_030159115.1 Actinidia arguta var. hypoleuca | reverse complement strand
AAATATCAATTAGACACTGCGGCAATAAATGAAAGAATATCATTATTCCATTAGAACAAAGGTTAAAGTCAAAACCCCTACTCGTGCTTTAGTAGTTGAAAAGTTGTCCTAATTTTGTGGGGATTGTGGCACCTTCCGTTGGTAGTCATTTCTAGGTTCTCTACTTGTGTGTATCTATCTGTATAGGTATTTTATTTATTTTTTTGGTTATGGAAAGGCTCATATTAGAGACACATGGCAGCTTTAATTAGGGTCCTCTTTTATACTTCCAACATGAATAAGTATGTTATATGTAAACTATTATTTTGCTTATGCCATTTAATGACAAGTAACTACAGATTTCCGTCATATTATAGATCTCTTGGTCTAAAAATACCCGATATGCATCAGGGGCAAAATTTAGTACATGAAGAATTTGTGTGTTATTGATTCCTTTTGAAATTTATGTACCAAGCTGGCATATTTTATTTAGTTATGATATGTTTTAGTTGATGATTTGGTACTCTGACTTTTCATGTCCAATAACAACGTAACCGCCGTCAAGTAAAACTCATCTGTTTTGATTTTTGCTACTGGATTTATGTCAATCCAGGTGTTGTTTGTAGTCACTATATGTATAAGTTCTTTGCAATGGATTGTGGAAAATTGACTTATGATTGAAGGACCTTCCTAATTAGTTCTTTCCAAGTTGGGATTACTTTTCAAATTTAAATACAACACGTTTTGGAATATGAAAATATTTCCTAATTAGTTCTTTCCAAGTTGGGATTACTTTTCAAATTTAAATACAGCAAGTTTGGGAATAGGAAAATATTTCCTAATTAGTTCTATCCAAGTTGGAATTACTTTTCAAAATTAGTTATAATTTGAACCCAACCCATGGTAACTACACATTCTAGTTTAATCCAAAAAAGAGATGCTATAGACTAATAAATCTAGGAAATGACATTCAGACTCGCATTTTACCATTTTATGATTTTGGCCAATTTCAAGGAATCATACTTTATTTTGTCAGGCCTTCTACACACAAAATTATAGAATTTAAAATATTTTTCAAATATGAAATGTTCATATTCTTTCAATAATGCAAATTTTGCAGTGAGGATCAATTTCATGCTTAGCTTGAAAATATAATTCTAACCTAAGTAACGAATGAAAATATAAAAGTATTAAATAACAAAGTGTTGTAACATTTCGTTACCATAAAAGCTTATAATAAAAATTAAAATTATACGTAATAAATCACGTGTAATTAGACTATTTTAATATAAACACCCTCACACCTAGCCATAATATGCACACTTCATTCTTCCTAATATATTTATACAGCATTTGCTTATTTATTTATGTCATTCCTTATAAACATAAGTGTTGTGGTAGAAATTTAGGAAGACCAACCAACAGTCAGAATTGCTCCTAAGTTCGGTATTGACCTGCGCAAAAGAGCAAACATAACTAGCCGGGGCGAGGCCGCTACAAACCCCTCCAGCATGGAGATCAAACCAAGGTGAACAAACTGAAGTGTAGATAATTTATCAAAACTATCCAAGTGAGAGTGTAGGTGAAGCGTACCTTTTGTAGTGGAGGGGAGCAACCTTTTATAATTGGAGGATGGAGAGCCATGCGAGAAGATCACGACGAAATCCCCAAGTGGCTAAGTATGGAAGGAGATCTCACGAATGTCGGAAGAAAATCAAGAGGATGCAATATGGAGATGAAACCGTGAATACAGGAAATGTGGTGGAGATGGAGTCTCTAAAGATTATCCCCTCCCTAAGGTGGAAGGTGAGGTAGAGGACACATCAAATTTACTAAGATTGGCAATGTAAGCACTGACTAGGTGATTGGCGAGGTGAGCACCCACTTGAGATGAGGTGAACCATCTCGGAAAGGAGCATAGGGAGGCATGAAGGGAGACAATAATGTCTAGGAGGAACTCGGAGACTTGAAGGAGTGAATATAAGGTATTGGCGACCAGAACTTCACAATGGCGAGGTGAACTCATTGTATCCTCAGGTGGATAATTTATCCCTCATCAATAATAATCACATGAAACTAGACTAGAATCTCTCACTCTCTTTTTTCGGTAATCACTTCTTTAGAATTCTCGCCATTTAAATTGGGCCTAAACTTAACGTGCCTTTTCTTTTGGTGCATGTGGGCCGAAGAAGCACACAAATGTAATTCATCTTCTCTCGCTCCACATACGTAATTCATCCTTTCTCTGTATCACCACTACAGACTCGGACACCACCACCAACCCTCTCGATCCTCATAACGCTAAACCCCAATCTAAGGATCCTCATAGCACTCTCATCGATTCTGAATCTCAAAGCCTCAAAGGTATGACTTTCCCATCGACTTCTTTGCACTTGTTTCCGATTTCTTTTAGCTAATACTCGTTTGCAATAAATTTGTGTTGTTGTTGACGAACCATCATTATCTTTAATCATCGAATTTAGGGCTTATGAAGTTGCCTGTCTATGTTGCTTTTGGGCTC
>BRYE01000006.1:15628897-15633897 GCA_030159115.1 Actinidia arguta var. hypoleuca | reverse complement strand
ATTGATGCTAAAATGAATTATTTTCAAAATTAAATTTATATCAAGCTATTCCCCAGCCAAAACCAATAGGCCAGTATTTTCTCAAAACTTGAGCACCCCAATAGAATTTTTATGCTCCAAATACAAAAAGGGAAATGGATTCTCAAAAATTTTAGTTATTCAAATCCAATTCATAGCAGTCGCTGAAAGGAGGGAAAATATATTCATCCCCTGATGACAACTGTTTTTTGCGGCAAATGCTTCTCCAACCAAATCAGAAATAGTTCAGGATGACAAATAAAGATGGAAAATGGGCGGGTTGAGGTGGGATTACTCTATATACCTTCATAAAAATGGACCAAAAAGAAAAGAAAGGTAGGAAAACACTTAGCAAAGTAAATAATATAAAAACTATAAACCCTGTTTCAAACTTAAATTTTATCTCATCTTTAACCCCCAAGATTATGTTTGGATCTCGAATTTAGTAAGGGAAAAAATATTAAAATGGAACACCGAGATAAATTACAAAAAAGTATATAAATACTAAATAAAATACTAATGAATATATTAAATGTGCAGTATTGTTTTAGTCAATGAGTTCACCCATGTATTGCATCGTACATAAATGTGGTAGTACCACGTGTACATTTAGTTTATACTAGTTTGTAAATGACTTCGTGCATATAGCATTGCTAGTAAATTATTTAATTTTGATGGGTGTTGATATATCAACATTGATCGGATAAAAATCACATCCCAAAAATCAATGGAATGGATTTCCAGCACAACCCAAATTGCATAGGACTAAGATACAACTAATTTTAGATAAGAAAAACAAATGATGCTCATACACAAATCGATGAATCAGATATGAAATACTAATTTTAATAGCTAACGGGTAACATACATCATTTGTTTCTTATTCTGAAGCTACACAGCTCGGCGTAAGAAAACCTAAGGCTGTGGTTGGATCAAGGATTTAGTGAGAAAAAAAAAAGATAGATGATTTAATAGTTCCGAATGGTTGGATCATTTAATTTTTTCATTTTTATTTTATTTTTTCTCACCAAATCCATGAACTAAACAAAGCATAAGTGAAGGATCATTTAAGATTTAATGAGTGATTATCTGGGCTAAAATTGCAAAAATAATTCCTATTATTTTCCTTGACTTCAATTTTGGTCCTTACATTTTCAAATCCCACAATTTTAGTCCTATATTTTGATTTTCTCACCTAATCAGTCCAATTGGGAACGGAAGTTAAGTCTTTGAATGCATTTGCAGAACATGACCGACATAACCTCATTTGATGACAATTTACAATGAGATTGGGCAAATTACAATGGAATTTGGGTGATATATAGTAGGAATAGGGTGAGGATGGAAGAAAAGGTCGATTTTGTCCCTCAAATGATGATACATATCACGCAAGTGTGAAAATTCATCCAAAAACATAATGGGCATTACCAATTGGACTGGTTAGGATAGAAAATCAAAATATAGAGTTAAAATCGCTGGATATGAAAACACAGGGACTAAAATCACAAACAGGTAAAACTCCAAGGACTATTTTTGCCATTTGCCCATTATTCTTTCGTTCATAAGAAATAACAAAAACCTGGGATGATGATTTTGTTTTAAGCCACTAAGAATTTGTCTAAATTGCGAACTCCTAATTAGACACTTTAAAATATAGTAAAAGAAAGAAAAAATAAAATCATCACAAAGAAGCCGAGGAAGCTGTGTTTTCAGATGGCTCAAGCTACCAATGACCAAATTTTCAGTTAGTAGCAGCAAGGCTTTACTCCCACCAAGCAGTGAGATAATTTTTGCAATATAAAAAATTCTAGCAGCCATCTTGTTTTTATACTTTAAAGGTTGTGTTTGGATCCTAAATTTGAATAGAGAAAATAAAATGGAAATAAAAAGTTAGACGATCCAGCCGTCTCGGGATCCAATTACAGCCGAAAGGAAAACATATTTATGTGGAAATAGTTCATTAGCGAACCTCAATCGGAAAACCTTAGCGACAAATAACCAAGGTAACAATGGTAACACACAAAATCAATACTATCTAATGAAAAGAACTTGCCATTGAGCTTGGTTGTGTATTTCACGTCAAACACAAATTTTAATGAGATCAGAAGGGCTTTAGAGGATAGACAGAATTATTTGCTTTTTCTTTCAAATAATTTGGTATTCTTCGGAATCAACAAAGTGTTTGATGCCTTTATTTCCGGTATTTTGTGTGAATCAACAGTTTAGAGAGGAATTTTATTTTCGGCAATCGTAGAATCAACGGATTCAAAATCGTTTATCCTTTTCAAGTTCTTTTTGTTCTTTTTCACACTTCCGCTCTGCATCAAAAAGTACCCGAATTCATAGTGATTAGGACCAGTAAAGTTACATTTAGCCTACTTGAACAATCATCTGGTAATAAGTATCGGCCGGGTGCTGGAACCGTTTTTTGGAGGGAAGCCCTGGGTTGAAACCAAAGCCTGGATTAGGCTATCTGGGTAAAGCTGATTCTTCAAAAATTGAATTTTTTCTTCAAAGTCAGATGTATTACTTGGTGGGTTCGGATCGTTTTCTGGGATAATTTGGAGGTTATTTGCGCATGGCATTGAAGAAACACATGCACGTAAATAAACCCAATGGGAGATTTTATCGAAGAGAGTTATCTCTCATTATCTACGGTTGAAATTCAATTGAGTTAATTCAATGGTTGAGATTTCATTTGAGATTATTTTTTTTCTCAAAAAAAAATAAAACTTCTTTTTTCTCAAAGGTGTGGGACCCATATAGGTTGTGATTCAATGACAAAAAACCTCTAAAAGTGGACATATTTTTTACCCATTTGATCATTTTATTTAGTGGGACCCATATAAAAAAAAAACTAAAACACAATTTTTTTCCTTCATTTCTCCCAAACTAACAACACTTTTTCAAAATCATTATACTTTCTAATTTATTCTCCATTTTGTAGCAACGTATTTTTTCGCATATGCAGATAATGTATTTTTTATCTGACATTTATATTGTTTTTAAATTGTAAAATTCTAATGGATACATTTAAGAGGGTCTTTGGCGTAGTGTCCATGGACACATGCAATTATTAGTGTGTGTGTGTGTGTATAATAATTGCTCTCAGATTCTATGTAATCTTGGTCTATATATACATCATATATGGTTGTGTGTAATATGTGAAAGAGTGCAAGGAGAGAGAGAATACCAGTGAGCTTGAGAGAAATTTGTAAGCTTGTAATTTTCTTTTTGTATACTGATATCGCTGTCATCCAAGAACGTAGGCAAATTTACCGAACCTCGTAAATATATGTCTATGTGTGTGTGAGTGTTGTGTGTTTTTATTCGTTTTTGGGCACAACAAAATATATTATAAAACAAACTGAAAAAAGAAAGTGAATTAAAAATAAGAAAAAAGACTGTTTCGAGCTTTATAAGTTTTGGGTTTTCAATGATACAATATGGGAGAACTTGAGCAAGTAGTTGTGAAGAAGTACAATAGGTTGGAAGCAGCATTTTTCAGCGGCGTATGCTTCTGGGTATGCATCAGACAGGGATTCTGTAAGCAGGATCAACCATTTTCAAGATGAACAAGTTCCCTTCGTCACCTCTTGATACTCTGCCAAATCAGAAGCAAGAAATATTTTCATGAATTGCACAAACTAAAAGATCCATGAACACTTCACTGAAAAATCGTTTCAACAAAAAATAAATAGCATATAAAACGTTAAAGAGAGATTGAATGATTATACTGTAAAATTGATTCCCAAACACAACTATTTTGTTATTTTTTCCATTCATGCAAACCAATCATGAGAAGGCACTTATAAAATTTTAGTAACATCTGTCATCTCGTTTTAACTTCCATTCATGCAAACCATCTCTTGTCTTGACTCGAGATTTCCTAAAATTTGACTTAGTGAAATCCTTTATTTCGTATAATGGTAAAAAGAAATGACCAGTCGGGTTCAGAATTGATCTCTGATAATGGATTAGGACACACTAATATCAATCCATTTTCTTCCTATTCCAAGGCAAAGATTCAACAATCCCTTCACAAAGATCTAGGCACAGTTCATAAGTTGCTGAATAGAAAAGAGGTCTGAGTTTTATATAAATAACTAATCTCAGTACAAACAAACCATAAATCGTCATCCAAATATAGCTAATCTCAGGCCCATTAAGCTTGAACTAGGTTTGGTGGGGTGCGCCGGGCCCAGGCTGTAGTGCAACGCGTGGGCGACACGCAAGACCCACAGCAGCAAGCTACTGGATTGGAACTCCCCCTAAAATAATTAATTTAATATCATGTGAGCCATTGGCCCACGTATCAGATATTAAACTGATAAGAACAGATACTACACTTGATCTTAGCCAAAAGGCCGAGAAAGGTATGCTAATCAATGAATTGGGCCACTCCTTTTATACAACACCTTCTCTCCTCTTTCTCTCTCTTACTCAATGTGGGACTGAGTCAGAAAGTATTGAAGCAACTAAAACCATACCAGCCTTACTCCTTAGCCTGCCAAATTACAACTCTTCTATTGGTTGAAGTCCTGAGACCCTTTTCCCCGAAAGCCCCAAACTCGTATTCTAAATTTCTAATAGTGTTTGCCCATGGAAAATGATGTCTATATGATCTGTCATGCTATCAAAAAAATCAGCCTTGGAAAAATAATTTTCCAACTAATTCTATCATAGAGGCCAATGATAGAGAGATGCACTAGGCAATGTTATATAGAGAGAGTAGTGATAAGAGCTATGGTCTGGATATAGAGAAATGAAACCTTAAGGGTTGATGGAAGTGGTCACTTGCTTTGTGATAAAGGAAGGGAGTCGATGTATATTGAGGGTGGTCAAGTCACGAAGGCCAGCTCACCTTGGAAGTGCCAAAAGCATATGATAGAGCGATTACCAGAGAAAGATAGTTTGCCTTTATCCGACCTAAAGCCCCTGGTGGGAGAGCAAGTTGACACCTTAATAAACCATCGACAGTT
>BRYE01000006.1:15621397-15623897 GCA_030159115.1 Actinidia arguta var. hypoleuca | reverse complement strand
TTCATCTGAAAAACATGCCGAGTGAGATCAACGAGCCTATTAGAAGATAAATAAGTAGGCCGAAAAACAAGCGAAATAAAATGAATAGTAAATTGCTCAAACTTAATCTGAAAACTTTAAAAATTTTAAAAACGTGTTAAAGTTTGATTTATTTATCCAGCGAATCGATCTTAAACGAGTCGAGCTCGAGTAGCTTAAAGATTTTAAACATTATAAATTTATAGTGTTGAGTAGAAAATGGTTCAAACTTAGTTTGAAAGGTTAAAGAGTTTTAAAAATATATTCAATATTTATTTATTTATCAATCAAATCGATCTCAAACAAAACTTGAAAGATTAATGAGTTTTAAAAATATGTCATATGTTTGTTTATTTATCAAGTAAATCAATCTCAAATGAGCTTTTAACGAGACCAACTCCAGTAATTTGATTTGTTAATCAGTCTTTAAAAAAGTAAAAGCGTAATGCTATAAAAAGATGCAATTATGGTAATTAAGTTTAGATTTTTATTATAACTTTGTATAATAAATACAAAAAATTTAAATACATTAGTAAAACATAGAGAGTATAACTATTTTTTGTGTTAAACCTCCACATAGGCAAAATTATGTTTCATTTTTATTGGCTAAAGCAGTAGTTAGTTAATAACACTAAAAATAATCACATTGGTTGTATTAAGTGATTCACTATCAATTACATTAACTGTTTATCTACAAATTGAATTGATTAATGCAAAAATAATAATTTAATAAATGAGGTCCACATAATTTTCATCAACGCAAAACAACAATGTTGAGAATTTTATATTTTAATAACTGGGGCTCATTTATTTTTTGCTAACTTGCTAGAAAAAATTAACTATTACTCTAATATTTACTCTAATATTTAAGAAATGTGGGGTCCATTTAGCACACCTTTACTTAAACTATCTGTGGGGGTAATGTTGTATGATGAAGGAAGAGGAAATCGAAGATACACACTCACGACGATTCAAAGGCTACTTAGGTAGCCTCAACCCTTCGTTCAGTTAACCAACGATCCCCTAACTGCAAGCACCAGAACAGTAAGAATGGCCGCCGAAACTGTTTTCGAAAAATGACTATCTGACGGTTAAGTTAGACGTTCGGTATCTTAGAGAGAGAAAGTGTACATATCTTCCCATAGTAAAGTTGCACGTACTTTTGTGAAAATAATAGTGTTCTCTTTTATACCTTAACTAAGCACATGGCTCGACGCACTAGCTGCCGTGTCAGTGAGTAGGTGGTTGACCCAATCATGCCCCTACGATGTGGCTGGTAGCTTATCATCAACTGCCGACGTCTCCATCTGGGCATGGGGCTTGTCAAAAGGTACTCTGTTGTTCAAGTCACCCTCTGTCCCCTAGCATCCCTTGGTTTTACCGCCGGCCATTGCCCCTCATCCGAGCTTTCAACGCAGTTATTGTCCTGAGCTTGTTAAGCATCGGTGCCTCAGAGGTAACAATGGCCTTAGCTCGGAAGGCATTCATTTGTAGTGGTGACCGCTCCAAGCTCCGGCACAGAGGGTCTCTGAGCTTGCTCTGTGGTAGAGACCCTATGTGGCGATGGCTGATTGAGATTTCTGCCCTAGCAAGGCCAATGTCCGCACCGAGCTCGCTCTGTAGCGGCAGCTCGCCGGGGTTTCCTGCCCAAACAAGATCGAGTTATGTCATTGTATAATTTGTTCCCTTACAATTGTCCCTCAATTTGCATGAGGTAGGTCAATGCTCGTTGAAGTCATGTGAGCTGGACATGCTTACTCTTTAGGTTCGGTTCTTGTTGGGCAAGCTAAGGCTTGCTGGCTGTCTTCCTTCTGTTTGCATCTGTTTTTGGAGGGAAGCCCGCCTGAACAATTTCAGTGAATAATTAAGTCCTGGGTTGAATCCAAAGCCCGGATTATGCTATCTGGGTAAAGCTTATTCTTCAAAAACAAAATTTTTTCTTCAAAGTCAGAGGTATTACTTGGTGGGTTCGGATCGTATTCTAGGATAATTTGGAGGTTATTTGTGGGTTCACTGAAAAATAATCAAATAAATAAAAAGTATATTCAAATTTAAAAGTTTTTGTCCATTGAATAAAAATATATGTGGGTTCCACACCTTTGAAAGAAAGGAAGTGATTTTTTTGAGAGAAAAAATATAACATTTGTATTAATTCAAATCTATTTCAACCGTAAATAACGGATGATAGATTTGAAATTCAAAATAAATTGTGTTTTATGGTATAGATGTGTATAAATATCCATGTGTTTGTGGGAATATAAAGTCAAAAGAGCAAAAAAAAAATAGTTCTGACCTGAGAATTGATGCTTGAAACAATGGTGATTGAAGAGGGGCAGCGAAACCGGCGATGAGAAGTACAGAAATCGTAGGATTTAGCAGGGGACTGTATCGGACTGTGTCAATGGAGGATTTGTCGAGGTAATTTTTGTCTTTTAGGGGCTGTTTGGCAAGGGGATATGGAGGGGGATAATTTTTTTTCCCG
>BRYE01000006.1:15603897-15606397 GCA_030159115.1 Actinidia arguta var. hypoleuca | reverse complement strand
TTTGTTGGGGAGTTGAAGTACATGAATGATGAAAGGTAATTCCCTTAGTACCTAAGTACTGCTTCATCAATTCAAATTCACTACCATTATCGGATCGAAGAGTCTTAATACGACTATCAAATTGTGTTTCCACCCAAGATATAAACGATTGCAAGATCCCTTGTGTTTCAGATTTAAAACTCATGAGATGTATCCAAGTACATCGAGTAAAATCATCAACAATTGTCAAAAAATAACGAGCCCCAGAATGGGAATTTATTCGATGTGGTTCCCAAATGTCACAATGTATCAAATCAAAAGGTGCTTGAGAAGAAATTAAACTAGATGGAAAAGTTAAACGAGTTTGTTTGGCTAATGGACAAATTTCACAAACATGCTTGGAATCAAAATAAATTGCAGGATTTGTCTTGGAAAGAGCTCGAAGAGGACCAGATGATGGATGCCCAAGACGCTGGTGCCAAAGATTGGAATGTTTGAGGATGGTGTAGGCCAACTTTGGATTTTGGTCTGTTTAGGTAGTAGAGGCCATTATGTTGCTTGCCTAGGACAATCGTCTTCCTCGTAGTAGCGTCCTGCACAACACAAAAATTGGAAAAAAATGTCACCGTACACTTTAATGCTCGTGTTAATTTACTAACTGACAATAAATTAACTCGAAGCTGTGGGACTTTGAGGACTTCATCCAGTCTCATATGAGGCGTAACATGTAGTGAACCAACTAACTCAATATGTGTCTGATCACCATCCAGCAAACTAATGGTGGCCGATTTGGGCAAACTTTTTTGGGTTTAATAATTCAACTAAGGAAGTCACGTGATCTGTGGCTCCGCTATCAATAATCCAACATAAATTCGAGTATGAGGTAACTGGAATGATTTTAATCCAACATAAATTCGAGTATGAGGTAACTGGAATGATTTTAGACAACGGTGTGATGATACCTGTGACGTTTGCAAAATGCTGTGAGTTACCATCATTATTTTTCCGAAATCATGGCCATCAGTTGATTATATTCCTCAGTTGTGAGCCTTGGTCCATCATCGGATGCCTTATTTGTTTCCAACTTTACATTGTTTGCATTTGAGTGGCGCTGATTGGCCCATGAAGTTTGTGACCAACAGGAAATCCGTGTAGGTAGTAACACTTCTCAATGCTGTGATGATCTCTATTACAATAAGAACAGTGCAGCGGTGTCCTTTGTTTTTGAACCTGATTTGCTTGAGTTGTCTTGCTGTTCTGGTCCGCAAGCATGACATGATGGTTCATGTTCCCACGGTTGAGATAAACCTCAACCTGCTTTTCTTGTTGAAGGACAAGTGAATAAACTCGACGTGTATTGGGTAGAGGCTGCATCAATAAGATTTGTCCACGAATAGCGGCATAACTCTCATTCAATCCTATGAGAAATTGCTTAACTCTCTCCTTCTCATCCCTTTCGTTGAGTTTCTCCAACCCACTACATGAGCAGGAAAGTGGTTCATGATAAGATGAAAATTCATCCCAAAGAGCCTTCAACTTTGTATAATAGACAGCAATAGACTGCTGCCCTGCCTATGCTTCACGATTTCTCGTTTGATCTGAAAAATTCTCGAGTCATTCCCTGGAGAGAAACGCTCTTGTAGATCTGCCCAGACTTCTGTTGCAGTTTTGGCATAAATCACGCTACTTGCTATGTCTGGATGGATGGAATTTAATATCCATGACAGAACCATGTCGTTGCAGCGCTGATAGGAAGGAAAGCTGTTATCTGAGGAAGAAGGTCGCTTGATTGAACCTGTGACAAATCCAATCTTGTTTTTTGCACTCAGACTAATTCGCATAGCCTGACTCCATGCGTTGTAGTTATCTCCTTCGAGCACTTTGGAGACAAGTATGATACCCGGGTGGTCCGAGTGATGTAAAGGGTAGGGGTCTGAGACTTCAATTATAGTCTTAGACTGAGTTGATTCTGTTTCGCCATTGCCTTTGTCTCCCATGGCGGCGGCTGAAAAAGAAGGTTGTGGAAGCGTTTAGAGGGTTTTAAAGTCACCAGGTTTGGTGCTTTGATACCATGTGAAAGAATTAGCTACCAACTCATCTAAAAGCTTAAGCTACTAGAGAGATGGGCAACTTTATTATTTATTATTCTCAACATTTGCTATGCCACTAATCTTCAACCCACACATAAATTTGATCTAAGAGCTTGTCGTTGGTTATCCTCTTGGTCAGAAAGGTTATCGGGCCTATGATCTTGCAACACATAAATTCTCTTCTTCCCGAGATGTTGTCTTTTATGAACATCTCTTTCCATTTCACGTTCATCCTCAGCAGAATCTGAATATCGAGCTTTGGCCTCCATTTCGTGTGAGCTTACTTGGCTCAAGTATTTGCTGGATGACTTCCGGGTAAAACACCCACAACCAGCCAAACTATTCTGTGATAGTCAGGTAGCATTTCACATTGCTGCCAATCCAGTTTATCATGAACGCACCAAGCATATAGAGATCGATTGCCATGTTGT
>BRYE01000006.1:15588897-15591397 GCA_030159115.1 Actinidia arguta var. hypoleuca | reverse complement strand
TGAAGTGCAACTTCAATGGAATGGCTGTAGTGGATTTACTCCACACTATGGATGCATTAGGAGAGAGGGGAGCTTCTATTTGCACCTTCTAATTACAAACCAAAATAAATTCAAATTGTAAACTTTTCGTAACTCACTTTTCATAACTCTACAATTCCCTCATCTTCAACCCTCCAAACCCACCTCAGCCGTCAAAGACCGCCATGACATCCACCTTTGGTACCCCAGCACACCACATCGGGAATCCCCAGCCACCTCGTCACGCCACTCCTCTCTGGTACCCCCAGCCACACCCACTCTTCTCTCACAAAGTATGAGACAAGAGGAAGAGATTTTCAATGGGGTCAAATTCGAGAAAATAATTTTTTGTGAGGTCAAAATTATATTTATTATATATTCTAGGAGTAAATTACTAAATTTTATAGGATCAAAATTGTATTTATAGTAAATTATACAAGGGCTAACAATATATTTTTTTTCTTGGGAGATAAATTAACCCCATTTGCTCCATCCCATTTAATTAAGGGGTCATTTACTTATTTCATGTATGTAAACTAATCCCCAACACAACTTTTATATAGAAAAAATTCCGAGGGCAATAGGCCTGAGGGAGAGAGAGAGTTTAGCAATAGAGACGCACAAGCTAAAGTTGATAAATATATGTTGGGAAAATGTGAAAAGAGAGAGATCTAGTGCAAAGTTTTTCTACGCTCTTAAATACCAAAATAAAAAAAAAAACACTAATTAGGGATACAGAAATGAGAAACTTTTTTCGTTGAATCAAATATTAGTTTTTTTACTTTTTTGTATTAAATTATTATTTCGTCTCATTAAACAATGAGATTTCACTTTCTAACTTCATTTTCATAAAAATGAGAGCATTTTCATTATCTCACGTAATCATCATGTAACAGACCCATTCAAAAAATTCAACATATTTTAGTTTGATTGACTTAAAAGCTATACCCGGACTTAGTTTGACCGATAATAGAAAATATTAAGGCTCACATGTTTATTTTCCGTCTCTTTCGCCTTTTTATATTGACCGTATCTATCTATCTATCTATATCTATATACTAATAAATGTGAGTGAATAGCATTTTTGGACCACCAACTTTTTTTTCAATTTTGCCCCTCACCAATACTTTTTTTTTCCATAATTTGTTATTAACAATTTGGTCCCTAATCACTTTTTTTTTTTTATTTTGCTCCTAAACAATTTTTTTTTCTAATTTTTTTTCCAATTTTGCTCCTAAAATGTGTGTGAATAGTAACTCCTTGACTACCAATTTTTTTCCCATTTTGCCCCTCACCAATTATTTTTTGTCCGATTATTTTTTTTTCGATTTGCCCCTAATTATTTTTTTTTTCGATTTTGTCCCGAATTTCCCCCCCCCCCCCCCCGATTTTTCCCCTAAAATGTTATGTGTGTATATATATTTATATATGTATATATAGAGAGATCACAAATATAGTTTGGTCAACACAGTTAGGAAAAGTTTTACTTTGGTCTATTCATTCGATTTGAACAAAAAGTATTCTGTTGTTTTCAATAAATTTCAATGTGGTCTTTCTGTCTAAATTCGTTAAAAACGACGATGTAAAGTTAAAAAAAAAAAGATAGACAAGAAAACTCATGCAATTTCTGTTAGCATTTTTAAGGAATTTGGATGGAGGGACTACATTTTTTTTCTAACTGCTTTTAGGTTTTTAATTTTTTTGTAGTCACAACTTTTTTTTATTGTCTGATCAACAATTTATGTTTTTTTCGTTTTCTCTTGACGAGAGGAATATAAAAATATAAAATAATTATTCAAATTTGAAATAAATCAACTAAAACCCCCTAAAGAAAAGCTAAAAAAATATAAAATTTTGATCAAACGGTTAAAAATGTTGACCAAAGACGAACATATTCAAAAATCAAAGCTTAAAAAGCTCAAAAAACCTAGTCAAAAATGGCCTTTTCACTTTTTTCATTATTACAATTTATATGATCCGACGAAGAACAATAATCACTATCACAATAAGAATTACAACATATACAACAATTGTAACTATTACATTGTCTATTGGCTTAAAAAGGAAAAATACATACGCAAAGTTCGTCTAATCGACGAAGGACATCCAAACACACGAACCAAAATAAAATTGAGCACAATAGCTATGATTGTTTCGACGAAAAATATTTTTTATAATTTTTGCCGTTTGAGAGCATGAATTTTTTTTTCAATTTGAATAGTATTAAATGTGAATGAATAGTCACTCATGGACCACCAATTTTTTTTTTTTCTCATTTTGCCCCTAACCAATATTTTTTGTCCCATCATTTGTTATTCCCGATTGGGTCCCTAATCATTTTTTTTTTGATTTTGCTCCTAAATATTTTTTTTTCTCATTTTTTTCTTCCGATTTTGCCCCTAAATGTGAGTGAATAGTCACTTATTGACCATCAATTTTTGTTCCCATTTTATCCCTAATCAATTGTTTTTTGTCTAATCAT
>BRYE01000006.1:15553897-15561397 GCA_030159115.1 Actinidia arguta var. hypoleuca | reverse complement strand
TTTCGATTTCGTTTTAGTCTATTGGTTCAATAATCGGATCTGTTTGCAATGGCTGGTGAAAGAGATGACTCTCTGCAGTCGATCAGTGTTCGGTTGAATGGCAAGAACTATTCCTATTGGTGTTACGTTATGAAGAATTTTTTGAAGGGCAAGAAGTTATGGCGCTATGTCAGCGGGGTTTCGATCAAGCCAACGGATGACAAAGCTAAGGATTATACAGATCTGTTGGATACTTGGGAGGCCGACAATTCAAAAATCATTACTTGGATAAATAACTCTGTTGAGCACTCTATTGGTATGCAGTTGGCCAAGTATGACACAGCCAAGCAGGTTTGGGATCACTTGGCTAAGTTATATACACACTCAAATTTTGCCCAGAGGTATCAATTGGAATCTGATATTCGTGCAGTGCAGCAGCAGGATATGACTGTGCAAGAGTTTTACACGACTCTTACTGGTCTATGGGACCAGCTTGCTCTCACAGAGCCTCTATCTCTACAGAGTAATTCTGATTATATTCTTCATCGAGAAGAGCAGCGGCTTGTTCAATTTTTGATGGCTCTTCGATCTGACTTTGAGGGTATTCGTGGTAATATCCTGCATCGAAGCCCACATCCGCTTGTTGATGATGTGGTTAGTGAGTTGTTGGCTGAAGAAACTCGTCTCAAGACCTTGGCTGGCAAGGGAATTCTTGCTGTTCCTAATCATTCTGTTTTGGCTGTCCCTTCGAGATCATATTCTAGCAATCAGAATCGTTCTTTCCAGAAGCGTACAAATAATGATGAGTGCAATTTTTGCAAGCAAAAAGGTCATTGGAAAGCTCAGTGCCCTAAGTTGTTGAATCAGTCCCCTGTATCATCTCAGCAGCAATGCAACCATAAGCCTCCACAACACTCGAATACTGCAGCTCCTGTTCCAGAGGTTGCATTGCTGCTAAATCCCAATATGGTTGCTTTTGCAGATCAGCTTCAGAAGTTCCTCTCTACTCAGGCTCAGTCACACCAACCACCATATGCCATGTCTACTACCTCTTCTACAGGTCTGTCCTCATCGGGTCCCTCAGGTACAACTGCATCCCTATGGATTTTAGATTCTGGTGCCTCTAACCATATGTCACCAGATTCTTCTGTGTTTAGTTCTACCAATCAATCTTCTTCTCCTGTTTCTGTTATTACAGCTGATGGATCTCCTATGCCTTTGTCTTTTATTGGTTCTGTTTGCACGCCTATATTGTCTCTTTCTGATGTTTATTGTATTCCATCTCTTAAAATGAATCTTGCTTCAGTTGGTCAGTTGTGTGATTCTGGATTTTCTGTTCACTTTTCTTCCACCTCTTGTTTTGTGCAGGATCCACAATCCAAGAAGCTGATTGGGACAGGCCATAGGAAGGGGGGATTATATGTCTTGGATGAGCTGAAAGTGCCTGTTGTTGCTGCTTCCACTCTTAATTTGTCCTCTTTTCATCTTAATAAAGATTCTTCTAGTTTTTACTTGTGGCATTCTAGACTTGGTCATGTTTCGGCCCCTCGTTTAAAATTTTTAGCTTCTAAAGGTTGTTTGGGAAATTTGCATGCTCATGATATTTCTGATTGCAGTGGTTGTAAACTTGCAAAATTTACCGCTTTACCTTTTAATCCCAGTATATCTTATTCTACTGCACCTTTTTATTTAATTCATTCTGATGTGTGGGGACCTGCCCCTGTTGTCACTAAAGGAGGGTCCCGATATTATGTATCTTTCATTGATGATTACACTCGATATTGTTGGGTTTATTTCATGAAGCATCGTTCCGAATTTTTTGACATTTACATGGCTTTTAGGGCACTTGTTCGTACTCAGCATGATGCAGTTATTAGATGCTTTAGGGCTGATTTGGGCGGGGAATATACTTCCAATGCATTTGAAAGATTACTCTTATCTGATGGTACAGTGCACCAATCTTCTTGCACTGATACTCCAGCTCAAAATGGGGTTGCTGAAAGGAAACATAGACACATTGTAGAGACAGCCCGTTCCCTTTTGCTATCTGCCAGTGTTCCTAGTATTTTTTTGGGGGAGGTTGTTCTTACAGCTGTACATTTGATCAATCGGATTCCGACAGCTCTTACTGCTGGAATCTCTCCTTATGAAAGGTTGTTTGGTAGTGCTCCTGATTATTCATCCTTGAGAGTCTTTGGTAGCACATGTTTTGTTCTTCGTCCTGAAGCTGAGCGCAATAAGTTGTCTGCTCGATCTGCTGCATGTGTTTTTCTTGGTTATGGTGAGGGAAGAAAGGGTTATCGTTGTTTTGATCCCGTCTCTAACAAATTTTATGTCTCTCGTCATGTTGTATTTATGGAGCATATTTCTTTCTTCTCTATTCCTTTTCCATCTCATACTGTAACTAAGGCTGATCTGATTCATATTGATCCTTTTTCTGATGATGCCGATGATGTTCTAGACTCTACTGTTTCTTCTCCTAACCAATCTCTTTTGCAGCCTTTTCCTATACATTACTCTCGTAGGTCTAACACACCTACTGATGCTCCCCCTTCTTCGGCCACCCAAGAAGCTTCTGAAGTTGTGGATTCCGCACCGCCTTCTGCCAAGCGTATTCGTAAGTCCACTCGTTTGCCTGATTTTGACTACTCATGTTACTCCAGTTCCTTTACCTCTTTTCTGTCTTCTATTCACAATCTTTGTGAGCCTCAGTCATATACAGAGGCTGCTCGTGACCCTCTTTGGCAGCAAGCTATGGATGCGGAACTATCTGCTTTGCATCGCACTGGTACTTGGGATTTGGTAATGCTTCCACCTAGTAAAAAGGCTATTGGTTCTCGTTGGGTCTATAAAATTAAGACCAACTCTGATGGTTCAGTCGAGCGTTATAAGGCCCGCTTGGTTGCTAAAGGATTTGCTCAACAATATGGCACGGATTATGAGGAGACCTTTGCTCCTGTTGCAAAGATGACCACTATTCGTGCACTCATTGCAGTGGCTTCTGTTCATCATTGGCATATTTCTCAGTTGGATGTTAAAAATGCCTTCTTGAATGGCGATCTCAAAGAAGAAGTGTATATGATTCCTCCTCCAGGTGTTGCTCACTCTTCTGGACAGGTTTGCCACCTCAAAAAGGCACTGTATGGTCTCAAACAGGCTCCTAGAGCTTGGTTTGAGAAATTCTCTTTGGTGGTCACATCTCTTGGTTTCTCTCCTAGCCATCATGATTCGGCTTTATTTGTAAAGTCCACTTCTACAGGCCGTATTATCCTTTCCTTGTATGTGGATGACATGATTATTACCGGTGATGATATTGATGGGATTGCTGCTTTGAAGATTGAGTTGGCCCGTCAGTTTGATATGAAGGACTTGGGGTCTCTTCGCTATTTCTTGGGCATCGAAGTTGCCTTCTCGCCTAAGGGTTATTTATTGTCCCAATCCAAATACACTGCAGATATTCTTCAACGAGCTCGTCTCTCGGACACCAGGACAGTTGATACTCCTCTTGAGCTAAATGCTCGTTATGCTCCTACTGACGGCACTCCCTTACCTGACCCTACCTTGTATCGGACTATAGTTGGGAGCCTTATCTACCTCACTATCACTCGTCCTGATATTGCACATGCGGTCCATATTGTTAGTCAGTTTGTTACTGCTCCTACCACAGTTCATTGGGCTGCTGTTGTTCGCATTTTGCGGTATCTTCGTGGGACTATTTGCCAGAGTCTTTTGTTCCCTTCGACGTCTTCCCTGGAGCTTTCTGCTTATTCAGATGCTGATTGGGCCGGTGATTCATCTGACCGCAAGTCTATTACAGGCTTTTGTGTATTCTTGGGTGATTCTCTTATTTCTTGGAAGAGCAAAAAACAACAAGTTGTCTCTCGTTCTTCCACTGAAGCAGAGTATCGTGCTATGGCCTCTACCACCAATGAGATTGTTTGGCTGCGTTGGTTGCTAGCGGATATGGGTGTCACGTTCTCTGGACCGACCCCTCTTTATTGTGATAATAAAAGTGTTATTCAGATTGCTCATAACTCAGTTTTTCATGAGCGGACAAAGCATATTGAGATCGATTGCCATACTACTCGTCAGCAACTTGATCGCGGCACGATTTCCCTGCCCTTTGTCACCTCTTCTCTCCAGTTGGCGGATTTTTTTACGAAATCTCAAACGGTGCAGCGATTTCGCTTCTTTGTTGGCAAACTCTCGATGCTGCACGCTGCTGGATCATGAGTTTGAGGGGGGATGTTAGGAAATAATATTAGTATTATTTATGTCTTTTATTATTTTTGTGTTATTTTAGGCTAGCCTTTTATTCCTTTTATTTCCTTGCCTATATAAGGCTTACTTTTGTAATATTCTCATAAGTTTTGTTAATACAAACCCTAGCCGTCTCTTTTCTTCTCTATCTCTCCCTTGCAAATTCTATCACTCACAATAGTGTTTTATTTTATTTTTTGGTTATGATTCATTTCACTACATTGTCCATTTTGAAAATTTAGTCTGAACTTCTTTATTTGCACTTCCTTTCTTTTTGGCTCTCGCTGTTGGATATTAACGTTCTTTTTCTGATTGTAGGTTTGGGAAGGGGAGAAGCATTGAAAGTGAAATTATGTTTGCATATGTTTTTGGTAAATCTAGTTTCAAGAACTAAGGACCCTGTTTTCTGTAACGAATAGGAAGAAGAAGATTGAAAATAAAAGGAAAAGAGGAAACAGTTCTCTTATTCCAACCAAATGAATTACAAAACAATCAATATCCCAGCTCAGGGACTCCTCCCTCTCTTATATGCCTACTAACAGAATAACAAGAAAATCAAGAAATGAAAGGCTACTCATGTGGCGCCAACTAAGCATTGTTGTAACCGCCAAACTAACTTCCCACGTGATCATAACATTCCCTATCCCATAAAAGAACCTTGACCTCAAGGTTGGAAGTCAGGAAACTTGGATTGGAGCTCCTCATAATCAATCCAAGTGGCATCTTCTGGAAAAGTTCTGGACCACTGGACTAGCCACCATCCTTCTCTCCAACACACAATAGGCTCCATCTGTAATACTCCTGCATCATTCATTTACTGGAGGCAGATTTGGATTTGAGAAGACATGCTGACCAAGCTTCTTTTTAAGGAGGGAGACATGAAAAACTGGATGGATATGGGCTGAATCTGGGAGTTTAAGCTCATATGCCACCTTCCCCACTCTAGAAGAAACTTGGAAGGGACCACAGAACCTTGGGGAAAGCTTCATACTATGTTGTAGAGTCAGAGAAAACTGTCTGTAAGACTGTAATATGAGATAAACCCAATCCCCAACTGCAAACTCCCTTTCAGTCCTTAACTTATTTGCATAATGCTTCATCCTATGCTGATCTTGTTGCAAATTTTCTTTAAGCATTTGTAGAATGGAAGCTCTCTCTCTCTGGCCCAATTCTCCACTGCAGCTACCTGGGATGTTCCCACATTCATGAATTGTGATCTGGTGGTGGTTGCCCATAAACAGCATAAAAAGGGGTGGTTTTGATAGATGAATGATAAGAAGAGTTGTACCACCATTCAGCTAGGGATATCCACTTAGACTAATGTTTGGGACAATCACCACAAATGCACCGTAGGTAATTTTCCAAACATTTATTGACAATCTCAGTTTGTCCATCAGACTGTGGATGATAAGTTGTGCTTAAGCACTGTTGAATACCCAACAATTTTAGCATTTCCTTCCAAAACATGCTAGTAAAGACAGCATCTCTATCAGATACAATGGTGGCTGGTAGACCATGCAGTTTGTAGATATTATCCATGAACAACTGAGCCACATCCTTGGCAGTATAGGGATGGGACACGGCCATGAAATGAGAATATTTTGTCAACCTATCAACTACCACAAAGATGGTAGTTTTACCCTGGGACCTTGGTAATCCTTCTATAAAATTCATGGAAATATCTGTCGATATCTTTTCTGGAATAGGTAGAGGTTGTAAGAGCCTTGGTGGATGGACAAGTTCCCCCTTAAACCTTTGACAGACAGAACATTCAGAAATGAACAACTGCACATCCTTTTTGAGACCCCTCCAATAAAAGGTTCGTTTGATCCCTCTTGTGGTTTTATCAATGCCAGAATGTCCCCCCATAGTTGAGTTGTGATAGGCTGTGATAATTTGTGTTCTTAGTTCATTAGAAGCTTCCACCACTAAGCTCCCTTTATAAGTTAGAACTCATTGTCTCTATGAAAACCCTGGAATTGCATCATTATCTTGTGCCAACTTTGCTATCAATTGTTGCAGATCAAGATCTGTTTGCCAACTAAGCTGCACCTTGGGTAACCAAGTAGAGTCCACTGAAACCAATGAATTAAGAGTAGCATTACCCATATTCAAATCTTCCCTTCTGGACAAAGCATCTGCTGCCAAGGTTTCCTTCCCATGTTTATAAGTAATTTCATAGTCATAGCCTATGAGTTTAGTAATCCATTTTTGTTGAAAAGGGGCTGCAACCCTTTGTTCCAGCAAGTTTTTCAGGCTTTGATGGTCTGTCCTGATAATGAATGGCCTTCCAAGCAGATAATGTCTCCATTTTAGTATTGCTAAAACCACTGCCATGAGCTCCTATTCATAGGTTGATAAAACCTGGTTTCTAGCTGACAACCCTTTACTCCAATAAGCAATTGGGTGGCCTTCCTGCATCAATACAGCCCCTAACCCTTTCCCAGAAGCATCTGTTTCCATAGTAAACATTTTAGAATAATCTGGAAGAGCTAAAACTGGTAATGTAGTCATGGCTTGTCTAAGAGCATGGAAAGCTGCAGTGGCTTCACTAGTCCAATGGAATGCATCTTTCTTCAACAACTGAGTTAATGGAGCTGAAATCCTGCCATATCCTTCCACAAACCTCCTACAATATCCAGTAAGACCAAGAAACCCTCTTAGTTGTTTGACATTTTCAGGAATTGGCCAACTGATCATAGCCTCAATCTCTGTTGGAAAACAGGTGCCCAAGATACTCCACTTCTTGTCTAGCAAATACACACTTGGATTTTTTTGCAAACAGTTGATACTTGAGTAGGAGTTGTAAAGTTTTCTCCAAGTGAAGAAGGTGTGTTTTCCAAGTTTTACTGTATACCAAGATATCATCAAAGAATACTAAAATAAAGTCCCTAAAATGCTCCTTAAACACTTCATTCATAAGGCTTTGGAAAGTAGATGGGGCATTGGTTAGGCCAAAAGGCATGACAAGAAATTCATAGTGTCTTTCATGAGTTCTAAAAGCTGTCTTTGAAATATCAGGATGATGTACCCTGATTTGATGGTAGCCGGCCCTCAAATCTAACTTGGAAAAGTAAGAGGCTCCACAAAATTCATCTAACAACTCATCAATATCTGGAATTGGGAACTTATCCTTTATAGTGACTTTGTTCAAAGCCCTATAATCTACACACATTCTCCATGTTGCATCCTTCTTCTTTACTAATAAGACGGTAACACTGGGTTGTATTACCCCAGATTGTAGCATGCTTTTAACTTGAT
>BRYE01000006.1:15518897-15531397 GCA_030159115.1 Actinidia arguta var. hypoleuca | reverse complement strand
TTTAAGTCAAAAATTTTAAATCAACCACCACAACCCTAAATTATTGTAATTTATTTTCATTGTTGGTCCTTGTAGTTTATTAAAAGTTATATTTTGGTCCCTATAATTTATTTTTAATCAATTTCAACGGGGTTGGGGGATTTTTCGGGGATCAGGGCGGGGATATACAAAACCGTCCCCGCCCCGTCCCCGAATTTTTTTTTTTTTTGGCCCCGATCCCCGCCTCGAACCCCGAAATTCTCCAGAAAATTCACCCCGATCGGGGCGGGGAACGGAGCGGGGCGGAGCCGAGCGGGACAAATTGCCATCCCTAGAGACAGGGGCTATCCCAATCCCATTGGGATAGGTAATCCGCCTAGCAAGAGTGAGAGATAAGAGTGCGATTCGATTGATTGGATTTTTTAATGATATTGTCTAGTCTCAGCTATGCACAGTCAGAGAGAGAGAGATTTGAACACGAATGGGCGGGAAGATGAACTGATTATATTCAATACGACGTCGTCACCTTGTTTCGAATTGGGGTTAGGCCCAAAGGCATGAAGAAAGCAGGCTTACTTAATTTGGGTTGGGCCTCATGTGGGCCCAATTAGTGAAATTTGATGGAATACACTGAAGGTTACTTTAGCAATTGCTTTCTTGAAAGTAAGATAAAAAAAATAAATAGAATTTGCAAGAATTAGACTCGAATCTGGCCCGTCAACCTTATGGTCAATAATTAACAATTGATAAACGGCAATTTTTATTCAAGCCGATTTTGTACTATGGGTTTTGAATTTGCAACAATGAGACTCGAATTTAACCTGTCAACCTAGATCTATAAATAACAATTGATAAACGGCAATTTTTATTCAGACCGATTTTGTGCTATGTTTTTTTAAAAAAAAAATTCCCTTTATTTTCGAGTTTTTTTGTTGTTTAGTGATGATTTTTGTGTCGTTTGATTAAAATTTTATATACTTTTTCGATTCCTCTTGACTAGAGAATTCCGAAAATATAAAAATTTCACAAATTAAAAAAAAATCACTAAAGACAAAAAAAAACTATTTTAGAGAGGGTTTTTCAGATAAAAATATTTTTTTAATCTATAGTAAAAAAAATTCCGAATTAGATGAAAATTTTTACATTTTTAGACTCCTCGTCAAGTAAAACCGAAAAAATATAAAATTTTAACCAAACTGTAAAAAAAAAAAAATTTACTTAAAGATAAAAAAAAAAAAAAATCAAAACCCAAGCCCAAACTGCCTGTTAAGTGAAAAACCCATTTCTGACATTTCTTCTATGATAAACCCACCCCAATTCGAGATTCGGGGTGACAGTGATACCATTTTCAAGTCACTATTTTTTGATTGATAAGGAATTATTTATAATTATTATGAAAATTATATTAAATTAAAAATTACATTTAAATGACCAATTAGCTACATAAGATAGTCCACTCACTTGATAAGCTCAAACACATAACAATTCCAAATGTATTTTAAGAGAGCGATGCCATGTAAGGATGAGAGTTGAATTTTTTACCTCTTAATAAGTAATTAATTATATAGCAAACTGGGAGTACTATCTCGTATTGCTTATGAGGTGCTTTCAATCAATGAATATCGAAAAACACTCCGTGAGAGACAATTTCAACACAACTTTATTAGGTTATTAAGAAACATGACTAACCCACTTATTCTATTCCGTAGTTTTTTATTTGTCGATAGCACCACATGAAATTCCATAAAAGTAAATAATGCCACATGATATTTCGAGACTATCTAATCATTTTTCCTTTTTAATGGGGTGCAAGTTGATCGAATAAGCAAACCTTGAAATAACCTGTAAATCCGGACTTCATGAGGTCAACTTCTCGCGCTAGCATCCAAACTTAATTGATACTTGTGTTTTAAGGTGATTGTAGTTTTTCAAGTTTACTTTGCAATGATGGGACTTGGAAGGGTCACTTTTTCCACCCATCAAAATTTTCACTATTGAGATTTGTTTTCCGATCATGCATATCCAGTGGTTGGAGCAAACATCCGTGATAAATCTCAACAAAATCCTCCCCCCATCAATTTCAATCAATCCCTAATCTCTAACTCCCATTGCCATTAACATCTATTATCATGACATTTATCATTTCCATGGGCCACATCATACCCACCCCCACTCTATGATTCGCATTGATTTTTGGATAATCCATTTTAAATCTTGAATGCCACCAATTAGGGGCACATAATCAGCATGCTGATTTGATGGTTGAAACTTTTTAATATTGGATGGAGGACTGTTCTGTTCCATGCAACATCTTCTATGGAATAATGAAATTGGAAGGTACATTTACTTTTTTTTATTAGTTAATGAAACATTTGCTGCTGCATGTTCATGAATGGTGACATCAAAATGTCAGCAATCAACATAATGCTTAAGAAGACCTTTGGGTTGGGAAAAGATTCTTTGGGAGGAAATACAGATGAACTTTCCATAACTTACATGTAAAATAGGCAAATAGTGAGTTTGGATCACATGTTGTGGTTGGATTTATCTTTGAAAATAATAGTATGTAACATGGTCCTTGGCATGGAGAAGTAGGAGGATGAATGTAATTGTGGTTGATCACTTAAATTTATTAAATCGATTGGATTCGTAGATGCCTTTTAAAATGTTTATATTCTGATTTTGAGCTAGAATACCTCAGTTTTATTAAGAATGTTTCACCTGAATTTATATATACACAAATTTGAAGTCGGATAATATTTTTTGTGTCAAAATGTCCTTCCACAGCATTTAGATTTTAAAAGAACATGAGTATAACTGTTGGTAGCCGTTTCATGCATGGTAACTGTCGTAGCATTCTGCTCGGTAATATTAAGAAGCAGGGTCTAGGTTTCCAAAATGCAATTTTTGTTCTATTTTCTCTCATCTTTTTCGGTGTTTTGCACTCCTTTCTCTCTCTATCCTCTTAGTTTTTTTCATTTTTTTGTTAAGAATTAAGAACCAAACTACCTTCAATATTCCTTTTAACATATCTCTCTCTCTCTCTCCCCCTCCCAGTCTATATATATTTTTAACATTCTTTGCAAGCTGATTTCAGCTTTTGGTTTGTTAGTGTAATATATTTTTGGGTTAAACAAATGAAGCATGACATGTTGTTCCATTATTGCTTTGCTTATATGTTAGATTCTTAATTGACCATTATTTGATTTATTTTTTATAATAATTAATTAAGAGCCCGTAGGTCTCAATATAAAGTCTCTATTAGTAATCTTGCATCTAAAAAAAAAATCAAATAAAAAATATATTGTAAAAACGAAAAAATTTGAAAATCAAAGTAGCTAAAATATGGCATAATTACAAGATTAGTATATTCCGATCGAACCATAGAAAAAGTTAATTAAAGACGAACAAATTAAAAAAAAAGCTAAAAAAATCTTTAAAAAAGGTAGGCAGTTAAAGCTGTGTTTGGATCTCGAATTTTGTGAGAAAAAAAAAAGTTAGACAATTCAGTCGTTCAGAACCATTGACTCGTCTACATTTTTTTTTTATTTCTTTTTTTCTTACCAATGTCTAACTTACCAAAAACATAATTATAAAAATGTCTCTGACATATGAATCTTTATGTTATTTTCTTGTATGAAATTATGTAGGAATAAAATTTTCCTAAATAATTTGTATTACGTTAATTATTTTTATAGAAGCTTCGGCTTTATAAGAGGTGGCAGTGACTTGTCTGATAGAGGTGACCTTGGGCCATATATATATATATATATCCTTCCTTGATAATATTGATTTAATGATTGGATGTATCCATTTCTATGACTAAGACACATAAACAGTATATTAATTATATTAATTGAGACCCAAACAATTTATAGTCGGCAGAGTTTAATATCTTCTTCAGACCTTTAATCCATCTAAAATTACACGCTAACCTATTATGGAAAAATTAGGGTCCAATTCACATGTTTTCCCAATCAAATAATATTTTATGAAAATTACGCGGATAGATACAATACATAGGCTTCGCTTGGGATAAATTAAATTATTTTATTTTATTTTAATTTTAGCATAATTTTTTATTTTTAGTAAAAGAATTTAGTTTTCCAATTTGTCTCAATTAGAGGAATTAGAAAATTAAAAATCACTATTTTCTTACAAAAGAAATTACTACAATCTAAATTAATCCAATTTTTTTGATATATTTGGTTGAAATTTTGGGGGGGAATCCACTAAAGGAAAAAATATTAACTAATTTGTTGAGTATAAAAATATATATATATTTTTTTTGGCGAACTTTTCTCCCAAATTCGATAGATGATTTTTTATATATATATTTTCATATCATCTTGTTAACAAGAACTGAAAAATTATAAGATTTTAATAAAATGGTTAATTTTTTTGCTAAAAACGAAAAAACTCAAAATCGACTGCTGCTAACAATTCTAAAAAAAAAATACTAGGCTAAATTGGGTTCTTTGTTAGTGATATATACGTCTCCTTGTTAATGTGGTACCCAAATATGACTATCACAGTTAGCAATTTTTTTAAAAAAAAATTGCCAACTTAAACATATGTATGCTAGAAAAGTGAAATTTCGAGAATAATTGATTTGAACTCTTTGTAGCATGGTCTTAATTGTAATTTCAAGGTGTAGACTTTTACATACTGAAAAGTACTAAACAAGTTGCCCGTGATGGAACTTGAAGAGGGGTTGTAACTGCAAGAGCACAAACTGGTGGGCTCACCTTTGTTCCTTATCCTTCTAATTAAAGGGTTGAACAAATAATTACTAACATATATACAAAGAATCTATGAATCTTGGATTTTTGGTTGCCTATTATGTGCAGCATATGATAGATGTGACCTTGTATCACAAACAAATATATATATATGCAAATTTTCCCAAATAAATAATCTACCAAGAAGTATAATTTATCTCAAATCAGACCTAAACTCTGCCGACTATATATTGATTTACTCTCAAATTATATAATTAGTATATCCTATATATATATATATATATAAGTATTTATCTGTCTTGGTCATGGAAATTGATAGATCTAAATCATTAAATTTACTCTCAAATGATTTAATTAGTAATATATATATATATATATATATATATATATATATATATATATAAAAGTATTTATCTATCTTGGTCATGGAAATTGATAATTACCCATTTCACACTACTATCGTCGCCATAACTACATCGCCACCACTATCGTCATACTATATCGTCGTCGCCACACCGCTTACAAATCTCTCTTAGATCTGAGGTCTAGAAGACTACCACGATATTCCACCATCGCAAGGCCACACCGTCTTTACTGCCTTTACTATCACACTAAAGTTGCAGTTGCTGCAATTACTGCATTTCCTTCATTGCTCTCTCCCTCTCTCTCAAATTTAAAATCTACAATGTTTTCATGTCCTATCACCACTACCGACAATCTCTACCGGTGTCAAGTCTCTTTCTTTCTCTAAATATTTTTTTTTGTATTTATTTCTTATGTATTGGCGTTTATTTTTGAAAAACTCAATGATGAACACATTTTTTTTGTTTTTGTGAATGAAAAAATCATTAAAAGTTCGAAGTTAAATTTATCTGTGCGATATAATTAAGTTTATCTATACTAATTAAATTTATTTGTTCGAACAATTAAGTTTATCCATTTGAACAATCAATTTTATTTGTTGTTCAAATTATCGGTTAAGTTTATATTTTTTTTCTGTAAAAGGTAAATTTATTTGTTTCAATAGTTGAGTAACAATTAAATTTATTTGTTTGAACAGTGGTTAGTGGGCCGGAGCTAATGCTTAGCTTAATTAATGGCTCAAGTTAAAGATAATAGGACAAAGATAATGGTTAAAAGCTTATAGCTAAGTTTTATTGTTTAAAATAGTAAATTTTATTGTTTGAATTGATAAATTTTATAGAAGTTGAGTTTAATTATTTTGAAATGATAATAGTAAAATTTTATTGTTCGACTGTTCGGTGAACTTTCCAACAGTGAAATTTATTTTTAGAAAAATTCGCTGGAGGTTTGTTGCAAAAGTCGTTGGGAAAGTGGCCAGCCGAAAAGTGGTTGCCGGTGTTGGTTGTCGGAGAGGACACGGATGGTGGGGGTATAGTGAGAAATAAGAAGGAAAGTAGAGAGTACGGAAGTATTTTTGTGTGGTGTGATAAAAAAGAGTTTTGACTTAAAATTTTTATGACATGAAATAAATGTATTAAAAGATTAATCTAATGGACCTTAGAGTAAAATTTTCTATTTATTTTATTTTTAGTGAACTTTTATCATATTATATAGAATACTCAATTTAAGTTGCATAAGTTGTAGGACTTTATTTGCATCAGTTACCTGTGTGTTATGTAGAACCCATCATATCTAGAAATAAGTGGCAAAATGTCATACTAAATGACATTCAAATGTGGAGATCAATATTAAATTGTGTAATAGTTTATTACCTACCAATATATATATATATATATATATATATATATATATATTGATATGTTTATAGTACTTGTGTTATGCGAGCCGTACTAAATAATTTAGTTAGTGATATATAAGAGACGTTTCATCCAATAATATTCAATTGTGATACTTAAATATTTTTTAGCATCAAATTGTCAATACTATACTATTAATTTCTATATTGAGTCAGTTTATACAATTTTCTGTCTCAATTTTAAATGGTCCCTCCTTAATCCTCGGATTAAATTATTCGATTCAGTTGGCTAAATACCGAGTTATCAAAAAAAATTAAAACATATATGCTGGAAACTGATATTTTGAGAATAATTTCAAAATTATCCTAATTTCAAGGTGTGGACTTTTGTACTAGAATACAACTTGGCCATGTTGGAACTTGAAAAGGGCCTGGAAAACCCCAAACTGGTGGGCTCACCTTTCTTCAATATATATCAGTACGAATGCGATAGTACAGTCCTTGTCCAGCTAAAGGGTTGAACAAATTATTGTACCAGTGGAAATGCAACAACGCTGTATGTGAGGCTTTGATTTTTTTGGTTGCCTATTATGTGCAACAAGTACAAATCATTCTACTGTGTTGGGCCCATTTGTTATAAGCCCACATCGTGGGCCCTTCCAATACGGACCAAGTTATTCCGGTGGTCCGTGATTAGCGGGTGCTATTAATGTTCTCTCGCTCTTTTTAAAAGAATAAATTATTTAAAGAATAATTAGTTTAAACAGTAAAAATTATTATTTTTTTATTTGAATTGTGATTAATATATGTATATATATTATTCATTGGCTGGTGTAAAACATTATTTTAAGAACACCAAATAATCTCTATAAAAAGATATGCCGAAACTCCGAGTTCTACTATGTGTTGGGCCCACTTAAGAAGGTCATTGAACATTACCTATTACTCTATGAGTTAAACACAGACTCTACATAAAATAATAGAGTTAGCCTCATTTAAAGCGATGTGCTCCATGTGTTTGAGCCGATACGAGGGTAAATAATATTCATCCACCTTAAGTGCATAATTGTACTTAGATGGGCTTGATATGCTTAGATGGGTCTGATAGGGGAATGGAAAGCTGCATTTTGCAGTTGTAAGACTCTAGATTCTCGAAGGCATTGCATTTGTTAAGATAACGCCTCAGCCACTTGGCTAACTCCTTAGTCTATTAGTGTTCTCTACTCTACAATTTTCATAAAATCCCGCTATTATAATTTACACCCTTGCACTTTAATAAAAAGATTCATTTTCAATTATTTTGATCAATATCCCTTACACTTTTAGGTTAAATGTCAATGTAGCTATTCTATTCATTTTCTATTACAATAAATAGCAGAAAGTGTGACCTAGTGGAAATATGCCACGTGGTCCTTAATTTAAAGTTAACTAGAGATTACATAATTGTTTTGTCAAACAAAAAATTAAAAACATGATTTTCTCTCTCTCTCTCTCTCTCTCTCTGTACTCTTTTTTTTTTTAGGTTAATAAGGTTGTCCGAAGTTTAGCCACGACTTATTCCTATGCATGTATTATTCTTTTGTAATTTGCAATAATTCGTCAGTGGTTATGGATTGTTCATCATTCAAACGTGTTATAACGTTATAATTAATGTACAAAATGTGTGCACCAATGATAATTTGTCTGACCTAATTGCATGTGTTATTATATATGCGTGAGCATTAGATGATGTGGTTAATATCATGTATGATGTTACATCGAATGATATTCAACTATAATACGTAAATACGAGTATCGTAACATTAATCATAAAGTTGAGTCGACTAGAGCTCCAAGGAAAGGGGAAGGGGAAAGAAGAATTCTCAAGAATAATTGTTTTTTTATACTTTATTTATTTATTTATTTTTTAAGATTAGAATATAGGAGTTATTGAATGCATGGCTTAGAAAATATTGTTGTGAAACAATTTCAAGAATTGATGACTTTTACCCAACTAATTTATAAGTACATAAAGTTTAATGCATGTTTTGGGTTTGCATTCAAGTTTTTTGTGTCCCATTTTTTTTCTCGAGCTGTTCAAGTTACGGGAGTCATTATTTTATAAAAGAAATTGAGTAAGAATATTGCTACTGACTTTTTATTTCTTTCAGACGTAGTTATAAACGAGATCCTTGTATACACAACCGTTATTCAACTTTTATAGTATCATCCTTATCATTCATGAATATTGTTTGGATGTCATAGGGAGCATGATCCATATGTAATTGGAAAATATAATAATTAGTAATTAAACAAATTGTTGACTAATAAAAATAAATTGACGGAAGATGGCTAGTCACTTTCTAGGAATATAAAAAAAAACTTAAAAACCGGTGCCCTTAATATCTATCTATCATCATCTGTATCTATCTACATCTATATATAACAATTTTCCTGGTTTGTGTCTAGCCACAAGTTCATAACCTAGGTATATACATTGCCTTCAGTTAGATGTGGTAATATTATATATCCCAATAATAAAAGATAATAAATGAAGTTTATACGTACATATATTACATTGGGTAGGAAGATAATAAGATTTTAATTCTGTCTAGTAAAAATTTGTATAATTTATCAAGTTAAATCCAATAATTCACATAAAGCAAACTAGCCCTAGGACCCGTTTGGGGCTAAAACAATAAATTTCTCCGCTTTATAATGTTTTGTACTTCTTGCAATGCACTTTACAATTTTACCACCCAAAACCCACTGTGGTTGTCATCAGCAGGGGTATTCGGGATAGGCTTTAGGGCACATGAATAAACCTATCCCAAAAGGGTAACAAAAAACATTTACAAAAAATAAACACCCATATAATAAACTCACCCCAAACACAACCAGAGAAACTAGCTAAGTTATTTTAATTCAAAATCATAATATAAACTTAACTCAAATGGAGTCTAAATTATATATATAACTACTAGTATATAATTGCAAACAAATGAAAGTACTGTACATAGTCTGCGGATTATAATATCTAAAGATATTGTGGGGTTGTATGTTTGAAGGATGAGAGGAAGGAAATCGAGGATAAACACTTTCGACGGTTCTATAGTTGCGTTGGTGGCTTCAACCCGTTCTCTAGCAATGTCATAGCTGTAACACCGAAACAGTGAAATCGGTCGCTGGAGCTGCTTCTGGAAAACAACTCTCCGACGATCAAGTTGGATGATCGGAATATGTAGAGAGAGAAAGAGAGTATATCTTTTTCAGCCAAAATGTGCATACCTTTCAATGAAAGAGAGGCTGACTTTAAATGGTATAGCTCGGTGCGTGTCTTGACGCGTTAGTTATCTTGTCATTAGACAGATTGTCGTTCGACGCGTGCTTATATCAGTCGACAGCTGTATCAGTGAGTAAGCGGCTGACTCAACCATGCTCCTAGGGCTTAACTAGTAGTTTCTTATCATTCTGCCAACTTTTCCATCCGGACGTGGGGGCTGTCAGAAGAAACTTCGACGTACAAGTCACCTTTTGTCTCCTGACACCCCTCAGGATTATCTTTGCCCGTTGCCCCTCGTCCAGGCCTAAGTTTGGTTACCTTACCGAATTTACTAAGCAACGACAATTCGGGAGTAGTGATAGCCTTAGCTCGGACATGATCTGTCTTAGATAGTGTCTGTACCGAGTTCCGGCACAGAAGACCTCCAAACTTGCTCTATAGTGGCAACTCGGTGGAGACATCTGTCCTAGCAAGATCGTACTCGGTCATAGTATATTTTGTACCCTTACAAATATTTTTTAATGTAAGCATCTGAATCATCTGATCCATATGAAAATAGAAGCTAACAGCCTAAACATCCCTTGCCATGGGTCCCAATCTTAAAGCTTTATTAAATTTGGAAACTAGGGGATACCCGTTTGCACGTTTTCCCTATAAACATAGGCCACGGGTTTGTTGCAAATTAGGAAAGCAGCAAGAAAGGAATCTGTTTGATACAAACAAAGGCTAAGGCAAAGCCTTTCAAATCACTACTACTAACTAGGGTTTGTTAGCCTTGCTTTGTCTAATTACATACGTAGTTATTAGACCAGCCAACCAATTTGGTAAAAGTGGATTGTTCTGAAAGGTAATGGTTTTTGCATGGGTGGTGTTGGAAAATATCTCTTTTGGTGTAAATTAAAGATACCATATCATGTGATTATATGAACTTTTAGACTATGTTGGAATTTAGAAATAGTTTAGGAAAATGAAAATGGAAGAGAGAGAGAAATATTAATAACATGTACTCATTTTTTATGCATAACAAAAGTGCATTGACAAGTGAATATCCATCTCCTTCCCCTAATAAAAAGGAGAAAATTTTAAACTTTTTTTTCTATCTACTTTTCACTTTGCTTTTATATTTTCTTTATAAATTCAATATCCAATATTTTTTCCTTTATTTTTTTTGGTTCTATAAAGCTCGCTAATGGCTTGCACTTCTTTCCTTCATTAATAAAAAAAATAGCGAGGCATTTACTTGATGTGATTCCAATCGCTCCAATCACCAAATTTTAAGACCAATGATTGGTCTAATAGTTAAGACACTTTCTTATAAAGTATGATAGCTTATGTTCGATTCTCGTTGTTCGAATGCAGCTTTCTCTTCCTCTGTGGACCTCTTTTATCAATTACTTTTTTTTTGTGAAAATTACCAAAAAAAATCTCTCTATGGGAATTGGTGTTCTTGTCCTTGAGGGAATATGCTTTGGAGGTTAAAGAAAGAAACCAAGGGTCACAAACTCCATTAGTATTTATTGGGGGTTATAATGGAAGATATAATATTTTGGATGCTTGTGGGATTTGATAACTTTGAGGTTGATTAGGGAGTAGGTGATTTAGGTTGCCTCAAATAAGAAATTGTGGAGTGACTTCAATTCCTTGGCTAATTGGCTTATAAAAGGTAAAGAAGAAGAAAAAAAAAGGAAATTGAATTAGAGAAACTTGACTCCTAATTACTCTCAGTTAGCCAAATTGAGAAAATTGATAAAACTTGTATCAGTCTGGTGTGTTTTTCTAACTTCACTTATACAAAAAATGAATAAAGTTCAAGTATTTTCATCTAATTTATCCTTTTATTTTCTCTCATTGAAGCAAATATCCAAATATAGTAGTACACAAATCTTACTCTCTTCCACCAAAAACAACAAAAAATGACCTAATTTGTAAAAAAATAAAAAGAAAGAGGACCTCTTACTTTTTGTATGAAATGGACATGTCAATGTTTATCCAACACATTTTGTGACCTATACTGGTTAGCAATTTGTACTTACCACATATCAAACAAGGCATTGTCCAAAATCATTCCGACGATGAAAAAACAGAAAACATAACAAGATTAACAAGTTCACGATCGATTTCATTATGCTGGAGTTCGAATTTTAGAACTTACCACATATCAAACAAGACAATGTCCAAAATCATTTGAACTCCCACCCACTCCCACCCACCCCCCCAAAAAAATCATGATCGATTCATTAGGTTAGAGTCAAACCTTAGCGCTCACTCGCCTTGCAAATGTTTTTTAATTTTTTTTTCAAAATCTCCCAATATCAAATTTAGACTTCTACTCTATTCTTTTTTAAATACGAAGATATTTTTTATTTATCAAAATACCATTGTCACATTAATTTTGTGGTATTTTATATATGAATTTTTCTTGGGAAGAACATTTTCTCCACCACAATATGCACTACAATGATGCATAACAATTTCTAAAACTATTTTTAATATATCCACCCCACCACAATCGATCGCAACATTTGTCACAATCGATCATAACATTATATACACAGTACATACTATAGATTTCCCCCACCCCACCCACCCACCTATATATATATATATATATATATATATATATATATATGTTTTAATTTGTTAGTTTTGGGATTCCTTTCTTTCTTGGAGGAAATAAAAAACAATTTGTTGTGAAACATTCTCACAGTTTTCAAAGCATTTCGCTTTCATTGTAAAAGACAACAATATGCGTATTTGTGCTGTTTCCCTTCATTGCAAACCAACAAATTGCATCAGT
>BRYE01000006.1:15433897-15453897 GCA_030159115.1 Actinidia arguta var. hypoleuca | reverse complement strand
TGGGATGAACCTTCTAACCATGTGAGAAATCCTGAGATAGACACTTGCAATCCCCCTGAAAAGGAATTTAATATCATGACTCGGGGCGATCTGGATCGCTTGAGAAAGCATTGTTCCTTTCCTTCTGGGAATAGGCCAAACTTCTTGAGGACGACGAGACTATATTGTCTACTCGCCCGGGCAAGGTGGCCTTTATGAGGCCGACTTCTATGCTGGTCTACGACTCCCAATCCATCCCACCATTAGGAGAATCCTATACTTCTACAACATCTGCCCCTCCCAGCTCGTCCCCAACGCATGGCGAAGTGTTGTCTGTGCGTTGGTGGCGTGGCAATATTGCAAGCGCGCCTTATCCCTCAACGAGTTTAGGTGCCTATATAACCTGTCCAAGAATTTGAAGGCAGATTCAGGGTGGCTTTACTTCAAGGTGAGGCCTGGCAGGGTTGTGCTCGGAGGATACCACAACAATGTTAAGAGGTGGAAGAGGAAGTTCTTCGTCATCTCTCGAGATGACTGGGAGTTCTCTCGGGGCATATCTCGGGAGGAAAGAGTTCCGCGGGTCCCGAGATCATGGGGCACCCAAGGTCAGTCTTCATTTCATCATTTGTCATTTCATTATCTAAGTGTAGCATCTCACCTTCGACTAACAAGAGCTTCTCATTCTACAGGAAAACGCTACAACAAGCTGCCCATCCTAACCGACCTTGAAGATTGGAAGACTAAAAGGATTTTTAGGAAACTAGGGCCAAGAGGATTCTTTCAGGTCTCAACAGTCCTCGACTCCAAGATGTTTCAAAAGTGTTTCGCCCTCGATCGTGAAAAGATGGCGGAGACAATGCTAGGACGAGTCAGTAGTTGGTGCGGCTGCTATTGCAGGCGAGGACAGTGAGTCTCACCATTCCCAAGATGAACCTCACAGAGGTGATCACTCCCGAGGTAGTTCGGTGGAGTACATAGGAACCATTAAGCGTAGGGAGAGGAGAGTTTTACCTCGCCTTCCTGACCAATTATTGTTGTTGACTCTTATTCCTTAGTTGGAAACCAGGAAGCTCGGGCTATAGCTCAATCTTGGAGGCCCAATCAGAACCAGGGCTACCCCCCAAGCTCAAATCGGATGGTATTATTTTCATTATTTTCCAAGTATTTTATTTCTTCCTTTCACTGATGTTGATTTTTCTTTTTGCAGCTATGTCAAAGAAAATCATCTTGAAGAAGATTGCCCAAATGGTGGAAGGATCCAAGGGCGCAAGTTTAGTGGCGAAGTCAACCTCGACAGTGAAGGGGATAACCATTGGCGAGAAATGCCCGTGAGATAAAATGCCTGACATCACGCCCACCAAAAAGCGCAAATCCACTTTTGATACCAAGAACAAGGGGACCATATCGCCACCGGGGGCCAAGAAGAAAGCAACGTGGAAGTTCAAGATGCCCCCAAGCAAGGCAACCAGCACGTCGGCGAGCGTTGCGGCTATCGTAGAGGGTACCTCGACCAATCCTAAGGCTTTTTTGGGGCCCTTGCCTCTATGTTGGAGAATCCCGCCATGGCGGAGAAGCTTCTAGAGGGAGTGATTCCATTTGTTGATAAAGAGGAGGTGGAAAAGATGGACTTCGATTGGGCAATCTCGTGGCTCTTTCGCGTGGTTGGCGAGGTAGTTACCCGTCTTTAAGCTAGAATTATTTTTCAGCGCCTTTAATTTTCTAATAGGTTTGATTTCTTATAGGTGCTGGTGCTTACCTCTTCCCTTGCCAAGCAATGTCGGGAACTGAGAGATGAGGTCGCACTCCAGTTTGCACAAGCTAAATCAGTTGGGACCAAAATGATCTGTGCTCAAAATTGCGCCATCGAACTATAGGGGCTACTGATTGAGTTCGATGATAGGGAGAGGAAGGCCACCGAGGAGCTTGAAAGGAAGACTGAAGTCGTGGCGAGTCTAGAGGTGAAGGTGGCCGAGCTAAAGAAGAAAAAAGCTCGGGCCAAGAAGTCAGCCATTAAGGATTTCAAGTCCTCAAATGACTTTTAAGAGGTCGTTGAGGCTACAACTTCCAGGTATTTCAGGGAGGGCTTCGAATTCTGCAAGAGGCAACTCGGCCATCTTCATCCTGACCTCGACATCCAAGATATGGGAATTGATGTCGACCTTCTTGAGGCAAAGAAAGCTGAAGAGGAAGATGAGGAAGATGATAAGGAGAATGAGGAAGGGGAGAAGGGTGATACCATCCCCCTCTCTCCTTAAAAACTTGTAAAATTTTCTCATTTTTTTGTAATGGCGATTTGTAACCCTCAAAATTTCAAATTTGTAATGAACAACACTTTTTTCTCATATGCTGCCTTCTTTATGCGCCTCTTTATAACAATATGGTTGTCCCAATTGGCGATGTCATTATTAACGAATTTGGCGAGATTAGCTTGGCGATCAAAACTCATCGATCTGGCGAACAAATATTGTTGCATGGCGTATTAAGTTTAGTTCACCTTCAATAGGTAAACTACAAACTTAATCATGAAGATCAAATTAACTTGTTAAGCTAGATTAATAGGCGATAACAATTGGTTGAAGTTGCCTTAAATCGGGCAATCATTAAACCTTACCATGGCAAAACGAATTAATCAAGCAATTCAACATTGGCGATCAAGATGCCTCGGTGAATAGTTTGCTAGTTTCTCAATAGCAAGCAAATGGACAATCTTGATATTGGCGATAACAAACATTTGTTTTAATCTGTTTATATAACAAAAATGACGAACAAAAATTTTGGAATTAGGGACATAAACTTTTGCGGTGCAAAACTTTTGAAATTGGCGATATACCCCTTGAAGATATAAAGGATCGAACTGGAAAATTGTGATTTTATTATTGAAATAACCCTCATCACATAAAGATTGGTGAACATAATAAAGTTTAGGCGATCTAAATCGTAGATACATGGAGAATTGGCGAAATAAAGATTTTGGCGACCTCTAGCAAACAAAGACTTTGGCAATTTCCTCGACTATTGGTAATATTTCTTCAGGTGTTTAGCATTTCAGGTATGATGTAGTGCCTTTTAGCTCATATCTTCTAGCCAATAAGTTCCTAGCTTGGACACCTTGACAACTCTGTAGAGACCTTTCCACGTAGGGCCGAGCTTTCCATCGTTAAGCTTTTTTATAGATAGAGTGACATTTCTCAGGACCAAGTCACCAGGCAAGAAAGACATGTGTTTAACTCGTCGATTATAGTATTTGGCGACCTGGTGTTTGTAGGTAGCTGGGCGTACCTCAGTTCGCTCCCTCTTTTCATCAATGAGATCAAGGTTGAGCCTTAGCTCGGTTTCATTGTTTTTTTTGTTGAAATTTGAGATCCTGAAGCTCGACATTTCTATCTCTGCTAGTATGACTGATTTTGTTGTATATATCATTGAGTACGGCGTCTCTCTAGTGGGGATCCTGCTCGTTGTGTGGTAACCTCATAGTATGCTCGAAAGGTCTTCTACTCATTCACTCTTGGGTTTTTTCAACCTCACCTTCAAATTTCCCAGGATGGTTCTGTTGGTGACTTCTACTTGGCCGTTAACTTGAGGGTGACTAGGTGAGGAGAAATGGTTGGAGCTTGTCTGATGGCAGCTTTCCATCGTTGAGGTAAGCAATGATATCGCCCATCCACGTCAGATTTGTTTCTATTTTGCAAACAATTTTTGGCGACATCAATACTTGGGTTCGGCAAGACTCCAGGGGAATACTTCTGTCCAAGGTGAAATCAAAGGCTAAGGCTAGGTTAGCTAAGACATCAGCCTTCTTGTTTTCCTCTCTGGGAATTTGGCGAATCTTGAAGTCCCTGATCTTCATTGACACTGCTCTCACCTCATCTAGATAAGCCACCATTCGAAGATCTTTGGCGATGTATTCCCTTTGCACTTGATTTATCATAAGTTGGGAATCACTAAAGGTGTTCAAGGATTCTACTCTCAATTCTGTTGCAACTCTCAGTCCGACGAGGAGAGCCTCATATTCAGCTTCGTTGTTGGTGACTTCATTGACACTGCTCTCACCTCATCTAGATAGGCCACCATTCGAAGATCTTTGGCGAGGTAATCCCTTTGCACTTGATTTATCATAAGCTGGGAATCACTGAAGGTGTCCAAGGATTCTACTCTCAATTCTGTTGCAACTCTCAGTCCGGCGAGGAGAGCCTCATATTCAGCTTCGTTGTTGGAGACTTTAAATCCGATGCGTATTGCATACTCCGTTGCTCCCCTGAAGAAGTCTGGTGAACAAGTTCTGCACCACAGCCATGCTGGTTGGATGTCCCATCCATGAAGAGTTTCCATTTAGGGAAATCATCTTCCGACTCTAAGGGCAATTTATAGCATTTCCCTTTTAAGATAGATAAAAAGTATAAAAGAAAAAAAAAATTCAAGGGGTTATACTGAGACCCATTTGGTTTGGATTTAGAAGCTTATAAAAAGCCAACCAATAAAATATACAATTTTCTCCTTTTCTCCTTTTTTTATATATATTATTTACATAATATTTTAACTAAAATAAAAAATCAAACATAATCATTATAGAAAAAAAAATTAGAAAGGTAATACAAAATTAATATAAAAATTATATTATCTTAAAAAATTAAAATTTTTAAATAAAGATTTCAATATGAGACGAAAGGAGTATTTTAGATTTTTTAGATTTTGGGGTTCATCCTAATTTACTATACTTTTTAAGTGGCATGGAGCATTGTTCTCTCGGATGGACGCACCCTCTAGTTTTTACAATTACACGAGCACCCTTAAATTTCTAAAGTTACAATTATACCACTTCTTGTCAAATGTCGCATAGAGATTAACACGTGATGTGAACAACTGTTACGTGTTGCTTTACTATTGTTTTCCAAACGTTTGTAATTTTTTTGTTTTGTCATCTAAAGTAAGTTTTCTTAAAGAACGATAATAATCAAATCATTAGCGATAAGACATACATGGGTTTGATTTTGCTAGAGTCCTTAAGGTAGTGATGCAAATTGGTCCACTTCTCAGGCCGACCCAATTCAACACGAAGTCCAACCCGGTTGACATGTTTGTCTTCGGTCCAGAACCAACCCGCCCAATCATACCCAAAAAAAAGTATTTTTGAGGAGTTGCAAGAATCAAATTCACGACCTCTCGCTCTCGAAGCGAATAGATTTTTTCGTCTTACGAGAATCGAACCCGCGATCTCTTGCACTTGAAGTGAGAATCATCTAAACCAAATAAATATATTAAAAATGTTAGATTTTAATAATAAATAAATACATACATATGAAAAAAAATAACTTCTTCTTCTTGTGAGAATCAAACTCACGAACTATCGCACCTGCAACGAGAATTGTACCACTAGAACAAAACACTCATTGCATATCTTAAAATGTTAGATTTTAATAATAAATACACATATACACGGGTTGATTCGAATCGGTCCCACAAACCGAGTTGGGCATCAATTTTTCATTTCGAGTTGGGCTCAGCCCGAACTGAGCCCTCCCAGGTCCATGACCAAATTGGGCCACGCCAGCCCGATTCAACCCAATTTGCACTTCTAACTCCAGATCAAGGATTCGGTATAGGAGATCCGAAACCATCCGTTGTGGACTCACTCCGAATCCACTTTGGTAATCGAAAACATTCAATAGATGATCAATAAAAGAAATAAAGTTGATCGAGCATTCATACTCGTACGATAAAAGGGAACATTTGATGGGCCAACAAATATGAGCTTCAAACTAGATAGTACATTTTTTTAAAAACAAATGTTTTTTAATACGGTAAACTATCGATATCTTATAAGTTTGATTTTATGTATATTAGTTTTTTCAAAAAAAAAATATAAAATTACTTAAATTTTGGTGGGCCCGCAATAAATTAGATAAAAGCTTTTTACTTCATTATCTTGTATGTTACATTTAACCCTTGGTCAAATTTGAATTTGATGAATAAAAAAAGACAAAAAAAAAAATGGCTCCAATCCTTTCATCAAAGTTATATCAAATAAATGAAATACCAAATTCTTTATCAAATTAATGATAAATCAAAACTTTTAAGGCTTCAACCAAATTTGCTATATCCACTGTCACTCTAAAAATGATAAGATTCTAAAAAGAATAACGATTAGAAATGAATTTCTTCAAGCAAAAATGGTTATGAAAAAGTTCTTTGGGTTTTGGGACTTTTTTCCAAATGAGTTGATGAAAATGAAGAGAAAAATAAATTGGATTGTTTTTTATTTTTTGATTTTTTAGTTTTGGGTTGCATTTTTTTACGTTTTTCTTCAATTAATGCACTCTTGCAATATATTCCTCAATGAAAAGTAAAATTAAATAAAAATATTAATGATTCAAATTTAATCATTTTAATTATCCAAAAAAGAATTAATGAATTTGCATAAAAAAATGATTCAAGATATTTAATAGTTTGCAATGGATTTTGACTTTGAGCTTAAGATGATATTTGTTATAGATAAATTTATGTTAAATTAATTATTGAAAAGCAGAACTTGAAAAAATTAAAATGGAGCTTTCCAAAACTATTATTTTTTTACTTTTTAAAGTTAATTTTTGACATATAAATAGATACAAAAGGTATGACAAACACTATAACACAGTTCTCGAGAGAGAAAAACGAAAGCTGCTCTCATAAGCAAAACAAACACTTTCTAAACGTTTTATTGCAATAGATTTAAAATGACTGATTAACAAGTGATGAGGGGTAAATCTTCATCTGCTAGAATAGGCATGTCGCAAAGTCCACATGTTGATGAACTGAGATGGGAACATCGCCTAAGGACACTATGTTGCCAAAATCCCTCTTGCTCGCACTGAATTCACTCAAGCTCCTTGAACCTCCGCATCTCCTCTCAGACCTCATGTTACACGTGGCCGAGGTGGACCATCTCGTCGCCACTTTAAGGACGAGATGAACTATAGACTCCAACTCCACTTGTTCTTTATATTCGCGGTGCTGTCTCCATTTGGCATCCTCCTTCTTTTACTCCAAAATCCTTGGACACGCCTTCTATACTTGGCCGCTCGATGATTATGCCGTGATCTTCTCACACGGCTCTTCATTCTCTATCTATAAAAGGCCGCTCACCCTCCACCATAAAGGGTAACTACTCTATCTCTTAGAGCTTTAATGCTGTTATTTACCTGCTCTACTCTATCTATTTTGCTCACCTTGATCTCATCTCCACACCGGAGGGGTTTGTAGCGGTCTCACCTCGGCTGATGACGTTTGTTATCTTGCACAGATTATTGAGCTCATTACCGAGGTCATTGTCGAGTCGTTTTCGAGCTTAACGAGCAATTCCGACTGTTGGTTACTCATCTCAGATATCTACTACAATAGTTTGGTGCCGTATGTGGGAACAACAGTTCCCAATACTCTATGCACTTGCAGAACTGCTTATTACCTAGATAGAGTATCAGCAACCCTCTAGATAACAAAGCACGTCCAATGGAAAATACTAGCAAAGCTCCAAATCTTGTGGGTATCCATCGTGAGATGCATTGAATCGCCGAATAGATTAGGATCATGAACGAGATCAATGCCCGCTTGATACAACACCTGGCCACAACCAATCCACCTTATCCCGCTGCACCTATTTCAGAAGACTCTGATCGATCTCACAATTCTTGCCGATCAGGCAACCAAGACTTTCAAAGTCGCCATAGCATTGGCCATGGGCATTCATCTATGAGTCAACGACACCGATCAACAAGCTTGCACTCTAGACGTGAAAGGAGTCATGTCATGTCAGAGTCTCGGTCATCTAGCCAAACTCAGGACACGACGGGCGAGGAGACCAAGAAATGGGGAAGATCACCTCGCTGGGAGGACCGAGCTCACGATATGCCAAGATAAATCCACCACCCAAAAGATCAAGGACCTGGATGTTCGGATTGATGCCATCAATATCGGCCCCAACGCTTCAGTTACTATAAATGCCTTGATAAGGCAAACAAAGCCTCTGTTCATAGAAAGGGTGATGAAAGTCAAAGTTTTGTCCAGATTCAAATTGCCATCTCAGCTTGAGGTGTACGCAGGGAAGACAGATCCCATGGACCACCTGGACTCATACAAGAACTTGATGATGCTCCAGGGGTATTCGAACGAAGTAATGTGTAAAGCTTTCTTAGCAACTTTGAAGGGGCCGATGAGGTCACGGTTCAAAAAGCTGGCTTCTAGAACCATTGATTCATTTGGTGATCTAAGCAGGTTATTTGTCGCCAATTTCATGAGCTGTAAGATCAGGTAGAAGAATTCCTCCCATCTCTTCACTATTCATCAAAAGGACGGAGATAGCTTGAAGGATTACATCAAGCACTTTAACTAAGTTGTCCAGGAAGCAGAGGATCCCAGTGACAAGGTAGTGGTCATGGCTATGATGGAGAGTCTTTGACCGGGACCGTTGTTCGATTCTCTCTCCAATAATGTTCCTGAAACCTTGTCGGTACTCCAGAGCAAAGTCGATAAGTACATTGCAGTGAAAGAGTTAACCAAGGCCAAGCACAAGAGGAAAGATGATCGCAAAAGAAAAGAGTCTGATACCCGACGATCAAACTATAGGAGCAAAGTGAAAAGCAAAAGGTCTGAGCGAGATGTGAAAGAGCGAATTAACGAGCGTTGTCCTCGCACCCCACCATGCCAACCTGATTTGATGTTGTCTCTTCTCAATGCTCCTATAGCTCAGGTGCTCATAGAAATAAGGACTTTGTAAAGTGGCCGGGGAAGATTAATACTAGGGATGGCAACTACCCTAAAAAATCTAGGTCCCTGCCCCGACCCTAATAGGGCAGATTTGGGGTAGAGATAAAAGGATTCGGGGCGGGTTATGAAAAAATATTAAAATCCGAAGCGGGTTCAGGTTTAGGTTTGGATTTGGGTTTGGGTTTGGGTTTGGGTGTGGCCCCGAACCTGCCCCGATAAACTATAAATTGACAAAATTATTATTTTTTTAATTATACCATAATATTATATATATATATATAATGATATTCTTTTATACCATTTATAAAATATATATATATATATATATAATTAAAAAAAATTAAACGGGGCGGGGCGGGGGTGGAGTGGGGAAGGGTTTTCTTTATCGGGGCGGGGGCGGGTTGGGACGAACCCGTCCCAAACTTGCCCCGTTGCCATCCCTAATTAAAACCAACTCCCTCAAAAGGAATAAGAACAAGTAGTGTGAATTCCATAAATATCACGGTCACAATATGGAAGATTGCTTTCAATTGAAGAAACAGATAGTTGACCTGATCAAGAGGGGATATTTGAGAAGTTTGTATTTGATTGCCCGTAGCCTGACTCACCTGATAAGGGATATGTTGACAATAGGCCAACAACAGGTGATATCCAAACCATCCATGGAGGTTATGGGTTAGAAGGATGTTCAAGCTCATCTCAGAAGAGGCATGCGAGAGAAGCGAATGAGCGAGCTAAAGAAGAGGTTTACAACCTCTCCACACCTTTAACTGAAGCTCACCAACCCATCATCTTCACCAATAAGGATTTGAGGGTTTTGCACAAACCCCATGATGTTGTCTTGATCATATTTGCCACGATCGCCAATTTCAATGTGCAAAGGATCTTGATTGATAATAGGAGTTATGTTGACATTATGTTCATCTCGGAATATGACAAGATGAGGATAGGGCGAGATAGGCTCCATCCGTTTCATACTCCCCTAGTAAGATTCGGAGGAGACTCAATAAATCTGCTCGAGTGGATCAAGTTGCCATTGACCTTGGGGGTGGAACCCCACCAGACTACAGTTTGGAAAGATTTCATTATTATAGATTGTCTTTCACCCTATAATGCAATCCTAGGTCGCTCAACCTTGGGAAAAATCAAGCTATTACTTCTACCTACCACTTGATAATGAAGTTTCCTACTTCAAGTGGTGTAAGTGAGGTAAGAGGCCACCAAAGAATCGCCAAGCAGTGCTTCATAACTGCGATGAAGATCAACACTCCAAAACCAAGCGTTAAATAGCAACTACAGATAGATGATGCCGAGATGGAGGCAATGAGGTATGAGGTGGAAGATATACCCCTTGTTGATCCCAGAGAGACAAAAAACACCAAGCCTTTGAAAAAGGTGGCTCCAATTTTGATACATCCAAACTATCTTGATCGCCATGTCATGATTAGGACTGAATTGACCGAGAAGCTGCGGAGTACCTTGGTAGAATTTTTGAGAAATAATTACAATGTATTCTCATGGTCACATGGCGATGTCCCAGGAATAAATTCTTAAATTGACGTACACAAGCTGTTCATTGATCCTAATCATCCTCCAATTTGCCAAAAGAGAAGGAAATTCGCCTCTGAACATTTGAAGGACATAGAAGAAAAAGTGGTTAAGCTCATCAAGTGCAATGTCATTAGAGAATCCCATTACCCAGATTGGTGGGCTAACGTCGTCGTCTTCCTTAGAAAGGAGGAAAGTGGAGGGTATGTGTTGATTTTATCGACCTGAACAAGGCTTGTCCTAAAGATAGTTTTTCTCTATCTAAGATTGATCTGATTGTTGATGCAACCTCCAAACATGAACTTCTTAGTTTCATAAATGCCTTCTCGGGGTATCATCAAATCAAAATGCATCATCCTGACATAGAGAAAACTTATTTTATCAAGGAGAGAGTACTATATTACTACAAGATCATACAATTTGGGTTGAAAAATGCGGGGGCTACATACCAGAGATTGGTTAACAAGATGTTCAAGGAAATGATTGAAAAAATGATGGTTAACATAGACGATATGCTAGTCAAAATCCTAAGGACAGTTGATCACATCGGCCACCTAAATGAAATGTTTGGTATCCTACGAAATTATCGCATGATGCTTAACCCTTTCAAGTGCATCTTTGGCGTATCATCAGGAAAGTTCCTTAGTTTTCTAGTGACTAAACGAGGAATCGAGACAAACCCGAACCAAATTCAAGCTCTGCTTATAATAAACTCGCCCAAGAATATACACGGGGTGCAATAATTGACCGGAAGAATAGCCGCCCTTAATAGATTTATCTCGAAATCTGTTGACAAGTGCTTGTCATTCTTTAAATTTCTGAGGAGGAACAAGTCCTTTGAGTGGACATACAAATCCGAGGTGGCATTCTAGCAACTTAAGGAGTATCTTAGAAGCCCTCATTTGCTCATAATTCCCAGCATCGGCGAGGAGCTCATCTTGTACCTTGTCGTGTCGCCCACTGTGGTAAGTACAGTGCTTGTAAGGAAGGAAGATAAAGTTCAAAAACCTATATACCATGTTAGCAAAGCCCTCATAAGGTCTGAAACTAGATACCTAAAGATCGCCTACGCCTTTATGATCGCCACCAGAAAGCTCTACCATTATTTCCAAGCACATCATATTGTTGTACTCGCAGATCTTCCCTTGAAGTAGATCCTTCAACGACCTGATACTTTTGGGAAATTACTCAAATGGTTCATTAAGTTGAGTGAGTTTCACATTAGTTATCGACTAAGAATGGTGATCAAGGCACAAGCGCTAGCTGATTTCATAGCCGAATTTACATCTGAAGTTTCTCTAGAACCCGAGATAGTGATCCCAGAAGAACATAACCAAGATGATGATCTCGCCAGATGGAAGTTGTTTGTGGATGGGTCGTCCAACCAGCATGGCTATGGTGTAGAACTTATCCTCCAAACTCTTTCATGAGAACAGATGAAGTATGCCATACGGATTGGATTTAAGGCCACCAACTATGAGGCCGAGTATGAATATGTCCTCGCCGAATTGAGGGTTGCAACAAAATTAGGAGTAGAGTTTTTGGATTCATATAACTATTCACAGCTCATCGTAAACCAAGTCCAAGGAGATTACCTCGTCAAGGATCTCCAAATGTTAGCATATTTGAATGAAGTGAAGGCCATTGGGGATGGCAATTTGCCCCGCCCCGCGATCGAGGTGAATTTTTGGGATTTTTCGAGATTCAGGGCGGGGATCGGGGATTAAAAAAAAATAGGGATTGGGGCGGGGATGATTTTATATATCCCTGCCCCAATCCCTGAAATTTTACTCCAAAAATGTAAAACATAAAAGTAAAAAGTACAAAATGATAATATAATTGAAGTGAAGGGGTGTAAAGTGAAATTAATCCTAAAATGCACTATAGTGACTACACCTTGGATATTAATTAGTACTGAAGGTAGCAGCATACTGCACACAACACACCCGATAGAGAGAGAGAGAGAATTCTAAAGGCAGGGGTGGCGACAACGAAAGAGGCGGCGAGGGGTATGGCTTCAACAGTGAAAGAAGATCCGATAGCTATTTAAATTTTTCATACTTTAAATTTTTTTTTCATTTTTTTTCGGGGCTCGGATTCGGGATAGGAATCCCCAATCCCCATTAGGGGCGGGGATGGGGTTATAACAAAATCTCCGCTAGGGACCGAGGCGGGGATCGGGGATGAAAAACATTTTGGGGATCGGGGATGGGGATACCAACCTACGGCCCTATCCCGCCCCATTTCCATTCCTAAAGGCCATGTCAGTAAAGATCAAGGATTTCAAGATTCGCCAAATTCTTAAAGAAGATAATAAGATGGCTGATTACTCGGCTAACCTAGCCTCAGCCTTCGATTTCATCTCAGATAGGAGTATCCCTCTGGAGTTCTTATCAAATTAAAGTATCGATGCCGCCAAAACCGTTTGTTAAGCAGCGATAGATCTGATGTGGATGGACGACATCGTTGCATATCTTAAATATGGGAAACTGCCATCAAATAAGCTCTAGGCATGACATATCCAATATAGATTAGCCAGATTATGCCTTCTCCGCGGGACTTTGTACAAAAGATCTTTTTTAGGACCACTCTTGAGGTGTTTCCTACCTGAGGAGGCAAAATACGTACTTAGGAAAATTCATGAAGGCATTTGTGAAAATCATTCTGGGGCGAGATCACTGGTTAGAAAAACAGTTCGCCAAAGATATTTTTGGCCTCAAATGGAACGAGATACAATGGCGTTTACCAAAAAATGCGACAAATGTCAAAGGTTCGCTCCAATTAGTCATCTCCCTCATACCGAGTTGGTCCCAATGACCAGTCCATGGCCACTTGTTCAATGGAGAATAGACATACTTGGACCTCTGTCTCGAGCTCCATTGTAGATAAAACTCTTGATTGTCGTCATAGACTACTTCACGAAGTGGCTAGAAGCAAAACCTCTCGCCAAAATCACTGAAAGGAACACCAGAAATTTTGTTTGGAAGACCATTGTTTGTCAATTTAAGATCCCAAAAGTTATAGTCTCTGACAACGCAAGACAATTCGACAATGATAGATTCCAACTATTTTATTCGGACTTCGCCAGGTCATCCTCAGGTAAATGGTCAAGTTAAAATCATCAAGAAAACAATCCTAAGGAATCTAAAGGGGAGATTAGAAAAGTCCAAGGGTGATTAGACAAAAGACCTTCCGAGTGTACTATAGCCCTACCACACGATGAACAGAATCCCTACGGGTAAGACGCCATACTCCTTGGTGTATGAGACAGAGTCAGTCATACTAGTGGAAATAGGAATGCCGAGCTTCAGGACTTTAAATTTTGACAAGGAGAACAACAAAGCAGGGCTAAGTCTTAATATTGATCTCCTTGACGAAAAGAGGGAACGAGCTAAGATGCGCCAAGATGCCTATAAGCATCAGGTCGTCAAGTACTATAACTAGAGGGTTAAGCATAGATCATTCTTGCCTAACGACCTAGTCTTAAGGAAAGTCACTTTGTCTACAAAGAAGCTTAACACTGGAAAACGCGACCCCATGTGGGAAGGTACCTACAAAGTTGTCAAGGTGTCCAGGCCAGAAACTTATTGGCTAGAAGACATGAAAGACAAAACGTTGCCTCATTCCTAGAATGATGAACACTTAAAGAAGTATTACCAATAGTTACCTTGGTCACCATTTGATTAAGGTCGCCTAGGTAACATGGTGTCGCCAATTAAAATCGCCAATTTTCCCATGTAATTTTGATCATTTTAACAAAATCGACAAATTCTCTAATTCAATGGTGTTATATCACCAATTTTAAATTTTATTCACCATGTTATCACTAGTTTTGCCAAGTAAACGAATTAAATCAATTGGATTAAGATAAACAAACTATCATTGTCACCAAAGTCTAGATCGCTTGCTTGCTTGTTTTTACTCATCGACAAATTCTTATGAAATTTGCAAACTATTTGCTTAGGCATTCTGCTTGCCATAACTATTCCGCCTGATTATTCAAGTTGCCATAGTAAGGTTTAATGTTTGCCTAAGTAAATGTAACTTAAACTTGTTATGTTCGCCTATTAATCAAGCTCGCCAAGTCAATCTGATCGCCATAAGTTTGATGTTTTCCTGATTAAGGTGAGTTAAACTTATTATGCTCGCCTGATTATTTTGTTTACCAATTCATTAAGTTTTGTTCGCCGAAGTTTGTCTTGCCAATTTCATGGATCGTGATATTACCAACGAAAACAAATATTAAAGAAGACACAGGAGTATGAAGAAATATTTCATCTTATTGATATTGCTAGTGCATTACAAAAAAAAAATATATAATGAGGTGACTACTGAGGAAGAGGTTTATCGTCAATCTTGCCTTTATCCTCCTTGTCCTCGCCCTTCTCCTCTTCATCCCCCTCTTCTTCTTTAACCAAATTGACATCAATTTGGAGATCTTGGATGTCGAGGTCAGAATGGAGGTGTCCGATTTGAACCTTGCACAAATCAAAGCCCCGGCCATAGAACCTAGAGGCTGCCCATTCCACAACCTCATGAAATTCATCTGAGGACTTAAACTCCTCAATGGCTGACTTCTTGGCGAGAGCGAACTCCTTCTTCATCTCGGCCATCTCTTTCTCGAGCTTCGCCAAGGTGGCCTTGTGATCCTCCTTCATCCTTTTTAGCTCGCCAATGGTGTGCTGCTCTCAGGCCCCGAGATCAGCCACTTGTCTTTCTAGCTCTATAGCCACTTGTTTAGCATAGGCCATCTCAATTCTGATCGAGTCAGCACTGGCTTGTTGGGTCATCGCTTCCTCCCTCATCTCCTTGCCACGTCCGGCGAGGGAGGACCCAACCACAACTACCTATAAAAAGTAAACACATAAGAGAAATGAAAATTCAAAAATATGAGCTTGATTTAAAGTCGGATAGTTATATGACCAACGATGTGGAAGAACTTTGAGATCGCCCGGTCCAGATCTAATTTGTCCACCTCCTCCCTGTCGGCAGGTGGGATCACCCCCTCGAGGAGTTTCTCCTCTACGGAAGGGTTATCCAACATAGAGGTGTTGAGCCCCAAGACAGCACCAGGATTGGCCGAGGTTACCTCCTCGGGGGCCACGACAAGTGTCACTCATTTGCTCAACGTCGCCCTAGATTTGGCCGGGCCTTGGTAGAGGACCCCTTCTTCTTCTCCTCGAGCGGCGGCATGGGCCCCTTATTTTTGGCATCTACTGCTGACTTGCTCTTCTTAGAAGGCGAGATGTTAGGCGTCTCATCCTTTTGGCGCTTCTCGCTTATGATAATGCCCTTTGCCGCCGGAGTGGCATTCTTGTGCTCAACTACCTTGGCCATATTGGCGAGCTTTTTCAAGATGAACTTCCTTGACATAGCTGCATAATCAAACCTATGTCAATAAATGGGAGAGGTTAAATACTTGTAAAAGAATGAAAGCAATACCCTCCGATCTAAGCTCGAGGGGAAGCCTTGGATCTGACCAGGCCTCCAAGCTAAAGCTTGAGCTAGAACTACCTGGTTCCTAACTAAGGAAAATGTGCTGGATTTTTGCCCTAAGGAGTGAAAGCAATATCTGATTAGGAAGGGGAGGTAAGAGTTTTCTCTACCTCTTCCTGATGGTTCTTATGTATTCCACCAAGTCATCTGGGGAATGGTCACCTTAGGGAAGATCATCTCGGGAATGATGGGACTCATCCTCATTACCCGCAATTGGAGCCGCACCGCCTACCAGTTTGTTTTCGGTGTTGTCCCCACCACTGGATGCCATTGGTCTAGGGTCGAGGGCAAAACTCTAGAAAAGACTTAGAGCCTAAAACTTCCTTGATCGAGTAAAAGTGTCCTGGCTCTAATAAGTCTGAGATCTGATCAAATCGTTGTTGTTCGATCTCGATCAAGACAAGCAGTTTGCCGCAGCGCTCACCTAAAAATAAAAGAGCAATTATTAGTCAAGGAATAGGAGCTACACTTGATAATTAAAGAATAACTTATTGAAAAGAGGCTGACATGGGGTGTTCCATGATCTCAGGATCCGTGGGACCCCAGTGTCCTGGGATATCCTTGGGGAGAACTCCCAGTCGTCCCCAGAGATGAAGAAGAATTTCTTCTTTCACCCCTTGGCATTGTTGGGGTACCCCTCAAGCATGGTCTTCTTCGGCCTCACCTTGAAATATAGTCATCTAGAGTTTGGCATCAGATTCTTGAAAAGGTCAAACAAGTTCCTGAATTCATTGAGGGAGAAGGAGAACTTGTGAAATTGTCACAGTACCATTGCGCAGACAACACTTCGCCACCCGTTGGGGGCTAGTTGGGAAGGACATATATTGTAGAAATTCAAAATCCTCCTAATGGTCGGATGAATGGGAAGATGAAGACTGGCTTAAAAGGCGACCTCATAAAAAGCCACCTCGCCCGAGCGAGCAAAAACTATGGTCTCATCTGCCTTGGGAAGCCTAATTTCGACCTCGAAAGGAAATGAACATGACTCCTTAAGGCAATCCAACTTGCCTCGAGTCATGATATTTGTTTCCCTTTCCAACGGGGGTAGAATGTCCTCTAGGGAGCTGCCTTCGGGACTAGGAGGGTTCTCCCTAGGGGAGGAAGGAAGTCTAGTAACCTCATCTGCCATGTATGATTTTTATCCTAGATGGTCGGATATCTAAGAGGGCAGAGAATTGTCTAAGTTTCCTACATCGGCGTTACTGGACATAAACTAAGGGTTTAAAAATCAAAAATAAGTCAGGTGGTTGATACTTACTAAGTCAAGGGCGAGCTGTTAAAGACAAGGTGACAAGGGCAATATGAACGACGGAGCAGAAGCAACAGTTTGACAGCGAAAACAACAGAAGAAAGCAAGGTATAGGGAAGTCCCATATTTATAGGAAGGGCCAAGGGTTGAGATTTGTTTGCTTCGACGGTCAAGATCACTTGAACACTTCAAATTCTGAGATCATAACTATTGTCTGTAGGCGACGAGTCATTCTACCATCAATGCACCTCCACGTGTCAATCAATAAGGGCACACCATCATTACGTGTTTACGTCATCCATCTACACCCCATGATTCTTTACTCATTAATACCAAGTGTTTCACATCGGCATATCGAGTAGGGGCAACTGATGAGGGGTAAAATCTTCACCTGCTGGAAAAGGTGTGTCGCAAAGTTCACCTGTTGATGAATTGAGATGGGCATGTCGCCTAAAGACGCCATGTCGCCAAAATCCCCTCTTGGTCGCCACTGAATTCACCCAAGCTCCCTGAACCTCCGCCTATCCTCTCAGGCCTCACGTTACACTTGGACGAGGTGGACCATCTTGCCGCCACTTTAAGGACGAGATGAACTATAGACTCCAACTCCACTTGGTCTCCTATATTCGCGGTGTTGTCTCCATTTGGCATCTTCCTCCTTTTACTCCAAAATTCTCGGACACGTCTTCCATACTTGGCCACCCGATGATTACGCCATGATCTTCTCACACGGCTCTCCATTTTCCATCTATAAAAGCCGCTCACCCTCCACCATAAAAGCCACTCTTTCTCTCTCTCTTATAGCTTTAATACTATTATTTACCTGCTCTGCTCTGTCTATTTTGCTCGTCTTGATCTCATCTCTACACCGGAGGGGTTTGTAGCGGTATCACCCCGGCCAATAATATTTGTTCTCTTGCACAGATCACTGAACTCATTACCGAGGCCATTGTCGAGGTCGTTTCCGAGCTTAACGAGCAATTCTGACTGTTGGGCTCATTCCATATTTCTACCACGACAAGAAGAGTGATTGAAATATTTCGTATTCCTAAACTCTTATGTAATTTTTTTATAATTCAAGATTAAATCATTTGCTTTGAAATCCATATCCAAACAAATGGAGCCTAAAAAAAGTGCTCGCCGTGAAATAGTATTAATTTCCAAATGGCGTTAAAATTACTCTTATGCCCCATGGGCTCCTTTTTCCTTAGCCTAAAAGAAAGGCAAACGCATTAATGGTAAACCTCCAACGTTGTGTTGAATTGTGACAAAAAAATCAAAAGTTCCATAAATTTCTTTTATTTCATTATCTTCTTATCTTGTCCATCCTTTTTATTTTTCACATGTTCTATGCATGCAATACCCACTTTCTCTAAAATTTAATGAAATTTTAACATAATAAGAATTGGAAAGGAATTTCTTACACAAAACAAAAAGGTTACAAAAATGGGATTTTTTTCAAATCATTCAACCAAATGACCTTTAATCTAGAGTGCTTCATATTAAATGAATCATTCAATCCATTCAACCAAATTCAGCCCTTTCATTATTATATTTTTCCTTAAAAAATACTTAATTTGTCCTAATTTGCTGGTTTATTTTCACAATTCTGGATATTTAAAAAAATCATCTATAATTTCTAATTTATATTATTTTTGATGATTTTGAAAATTTTGTTCAAAAAACTAATTAATATCTTTTGATTGATGTAGAAAATCTCAAAATAGTAAAGAGCACTTCATTCAATCAATCTGTATATATAAGCTCCATGAACATGAAGTAACAAATCTCAAAAGACGAACCAAAACCCTTAGAAAAAAATGGCAAAGGCAAATCTGTCATTCTGCTTTCTTTGTTTCTTGCTGTGCATTGTTGTTTCCACCGGTTCTAGAGACTCCACCATATGGGCTGTCCAAAAGAGGAATGTGGTTAGTGTATTGATTTTTTTCCACCATTCTATAGTAAAAATTTTCGTTACATACACAAACCCCTGATTTCATATATTTTCAATTATATAATTGGTTTTATGGGTATTCAAAAAATCCAAAGATCGAGCCGGCCATAAACAGGTGTAAATGGGTCCAAGTTGCACGGTTAGGACCGATGGATATAAATATATATACACGTATTACGCGTATAACTTTGTGTTTATCGATGTTTCTCATTTGTTTCTAACTCGAATATAGTTTGGAATTTATTTCTATTTTTATTCTTTATTTTTTTATATATTAACAAAGTAGACCTTGAAACCGAACCAAAATCAGACGATCTTTTTATTTCATCTAAATTAATTTTGAAGTCTTCAGAATCGTTACTACCGATTCAGTAAATATATAAAAAAATAACAAAGTAGAACTTGAAACTAAACTAAAACCAGATGGTCTTTTTGGTTCATCTGAATTAGGTCTCAAGTTTTTAGAATCGTTACTACCGATTCAGTTACTGATTTTCTACGTTTTGTGGCAGGCAACGAGTTGGTGCATAGCCAACCCTTTTGTTGGAGATGACAAGTTACAGGGTGCTATAAAAGATTACTGCAGCAAACCGGAGGTGGACTGCAATGTGATCCAACCTGGTGGCCCATGTTATGTGCCCAATACTGTGAAAGAACATGCGTCCGTGGTCCTTAACCTCTACTACAAGGCCCACCTTGCCATCCGCCAAAATTGCCCCTCGGACGTCGGCTTCCTCACCGTCAAGGACCCTTGTAAGCCTATCGCCCTAACTTGGTTCTTTCTTTCACAAGAATCCGTGTTTTCTATTCATAAAATACAAATAATTTCATCTCTAATTATGATTCGTTTCATGTTGGTGCAGCTTCTGGTTCATGCCACTACCCATAAGTGAAGAAGCAAGGAGAATTGGGTCGCAAAGAATAAAATGCTTAAAGAAAATTATTTCTTGAAATTTTGATTTTCGTGGACATTATGGGAAACTTGTATGATCTTTTATAAGATAAAATAAGAATACGAGTTTCTTATTGGTGAAA
>BRYE01000006.1:15373897-15376397 GCA_030159115.1 Actinidia arguta var. hypoleuca | reverse complement strand
AAATTCAGCTTAAGACAGTGTTTGAAACCCTTGAGGCTTTTCAGCACCACTCCTGCTATTGCACCTCGATTTTTTTTGCCACATCGACGTACATTCTCTAGGCCTTGGATTGATCAATCAAAGATTTTTCCTCAAGAACCTCAGACGCAGGTGTTATTTCAATCGATGCTAATGTTTTGACCGAGCTCTCCTTTTCCCTGTGTGTAAATATGGGATAACCCGGTTCTAGACTCATAGTTTGAGGTGAGAACTGAGTAACAAAATCATCCAAGACCTAACCCTTAATCGCTGCCCTTAGAAGAATCTTGATATCAAACTATCTGAACTTAACAACCTGGATAGTCTCCCAGACAAGTCTACCTTCATGAGCATGTTCTTCAAGGTGAACTTGGTGTATTTTGCAATTAGGTAAGCTTGGAAGTAGTGCATGAGCTTTCTAAAAGTAATGGCCAAAGCTAGAACGAGCTTGTCCAGCGACAGGTACCTCGCTTGGCAATCTGTAAACATCTTGCTAACAAAGTAGATCGGGCGCTGCTCTCCATCTACCTCCCTCAACAACACCAAGCTAACAGCATGTTCAAAGACAACGAGGTAGACGTAAAGTGGCTTGGTCAAGTAATCTTTAAACTATTAGAGCGCGAGTGCACACTCATTTCCGCATAAGAACTTGGTGTTTTTGTAAAGTAGTTGGAAAAATGGGCAGCACTTGTCAGAAGACTTGCGAATGAAACGGTTAAGCGTTGCCGCCATTTTGGTTAGCTTTTGAACCTCCTTTGTAGTTCTTGGGCTCTTAAGGTCTTTGATTGCCCCAATCTATTTCGGGTTGACCACCAGATTGTCAATGTAGGCATCCACGGTACTCCCTATTAGAGGCCAAACATCTTGGTGATCAACTTTTGGTAGGTGACCCCAGCATTCTTAAGCCCGAAGGGCATGACCTTTTAACAAAAAATGCCTTGAGGAGTGATGAAGGCAGTTTTCTCTTGATCCAGTCTGTGCATTTCTATTTTGTGGTAACCTCGGTAAGCGTCTAAAAAGCTCATGCGGGCGTGGCCCGATGTGGAATCCACCAACTAATCGATCATTGGCAAAGGCAAACAGTCCTTTGGATAAGCTCAATTGAAGCTTGTGAAATTGACACACACTCTCCACTTTCCATTCTTCTTCTTTACCACCACTATATTGGATAACCAGCTTGGGTAAAGAATCTCAGTTATTGTGCTTTCCTCCTTTAGCTTCTCAATCTCCTCTATCACCTTATTCACATGTTCCGGCGCCGATCTTCTCCATCGCTGCTTTAGAGTCCTAATTTCGGGCATCACATTGAACTCGGGCCTAATGAAGTTTGGATTGATCCTTGGCATCTCGTATGGCATCCATGAGAAGACCTCAATGTTTGTTTTCAGAAACTCGATGAGCTCGATTATCTCCCATTATTTCATGTTCAAGCCAACAAGAAAGTAGTTGTTCGAGCCAATAATAAAGTAATTGTTCGAGCTTAACTCATGAGTTCATAGCGAATTAGGTCCTTGACTACTTTGTCTTCTGGGGTGTCAACATCTCTTAGCACTTCCCTCTCCTCCTCTACGAACTGCGCTTCTTTCATAATTACTTTAGCGTTCACCATGGCGAGGTAGCACAACTTGGCCATAACTTTTCCCTGTAAAGTGTTTCTTCGCCATTGGAGGTTGCAAATTTAATGACTTGGTGTAGTGTGGAGGCAAGTCCCTTCATCATGTAAAGCCAATCTCGACCAACGATCGCATTATAGGGAGAGGGAATGTTTACAACTACAAACTCGGTCTCTAGCTCCTAGGAGCCGACTTGGACTTCGAGGGTCACGATTCCCAAAGGCCAATGAGCTTAAGCATTGAACCCGACTAATAAAGCTCGGGCCAACTTTAGATCAACCTTGGTCAACTTCAACTGTTTAAATAAATCATAATACATCTCAACTGAACTGGAGGAGTTCACTAGGATTCGTTTGACGTCGTAATCGTGGATCTGTAGCTGGATGACCAATGTATCATTGTGGGGGTGTTGGACGCGAGATGTGTCTCGGTAAGGGTGATGCTTCCTGGCTTAAATGAGCCCTATTGTGGTTTTTTGGTCGCCGACTGGATCGAGAGGACCTCGTTCATCTATTTAACAATATGAATCGCCCCCTGGATTCTATTCTCAAGCTAGAGGTCATGTGATCCCCCGATCATGTGAATAGTTTCGATAGGGAGGTTGTCATCCAAGGCATTGTCGGTCTCTTCCATTTCTCGGTCAAAGCTTGGGTTGCTTTTATCTTTTCTTGATCAACGAATTCCTTCAAGTGCCCTGCCTGAACCAATTGATCCACTAAAGACTTCAAGGCTTTGTAATTTTATGTTTTGTGCCTCTTCTCTTCGTGGTAGACACACTTCCACAATTGGTTTCTTTTCTTCGAGTCCCTTCCCATTGGGAAAGGCTTCTTGTAGTATGACTTATCTCAGATCTTGGCAAGTAGCTTATA
>BRYE01000006.1:15346397-15348897 GCA_030159115.1 Actinidia arguta var. hypoleuca | reverse complement strand
AAGAGAAATATGGTTTGGGCCTGACAAGTGGTATCAGAGCAAGGTTACATATGTCGTCAAAAATTGGATCAGTTGTCAAGTGTGTCGAGTGTTCAATTCTAGCCCTCTATGTTGTCTATAAGGCTCATGTTCCCCTTTCCTTGATACTTGATTTTTAAGGAAAAAGATGTTTGGGGCCTAAAAAGTAATATCAAAGCAAGGTTGGGATGTTGTCAAAAGTTGGGTCAATTGTCAAGCATGTCGAATGTCCGATTGTTGTGGTCCAAAGTATTGTTGAAATATCCCACATTGCCTAGTTTTGGCCCCTATATGATACTTATAAGGCTCATATTCCCCTCTCCTTAATACCTGATTTTTAAGAGGAAATATAGTTTGGGTTTGACAAATAGTATTAGAGTAAAGTTGGGTCTGTTATCAAAAGTTGGATCAGTTGTCAAGCGTGCCTAGTGTCTAGCTGCTGTGGTCCGGAGGGTGTTGAAATGTCCCACATCGCCCAGTTTCGGCCCTTCTATACTATCTATAAGGCTCATGTTCCCTTCTCTTTGATACCTAGATTTTAAGGAGAAAGATGAGTTGGGCCTGACAAATGGAATCAGAGCAAGGTTGGCCATATTGTAAAAAGTTGGGCCAGTTGTCAAGCGTGCCGAGTGTTCAACTGTTGTGGTCTAAGGTGTGTGTTGAAATGTTTCACATCACCTAATTTTGGCACATCTATGTTGTCTATAATGCTCATGTTCCTCTCTCATTAATACCTAAATTTTATGAAAAAAAGATGAATTGAGCCTGACAAGAGAGGAAACATTGTCAAAGTATTTTAGTTACTCAGCCTAATTGCTAACTCCTAAATTTAGGGAAAAGTATGGTTCTTTTAGTTTTAATACAGGAGAACAATTTCACAAATTAAGCTTTTCTTTCCTCTTCTTTGCTGATTTAATATGCATATTAGGTTGGTGAACCATTTTGGAAAATACTTCTCTACCATCTCCAACAATGTTTAAGGTTGGTCGGGTCCCTCTCACATCAGTCTGCAAGTTGCATTGTTTCCAGCAACAATTCACAAAGCCAGACTTCTATTTTTATTCAGAATTAGCCATTTTTGTTCAAAAATGCCCAAAAAAGAAAAATAAATCAGGCACTGGCCAGTGCTTGAAATAATAGCTTTTATGGCAAGGCAAGCACATCCCAGCCAAATAAAATTTCTATATAATTTACTAATTTAGATGCTCCAATTATTAAGGACTGGCCAAACATCCAGTGTATTCAGCAAAGCACCCACATGCATCATCCGAATGAGATGTATATACTCCACAAGAGTGGAGCCACCACAAAGACTCCCCTGGGCTATAGCCTAGGGGAGCCAAGCCAAGTCCCAAATCCTTGCTCCGCCCTTGATACACCACATATATTAGTGCACCACCCCATATAAGAGACAAAATGTGGGATAACTACCAACTTTCTGTGGAAGGGTCAATGGGATTCTCAATTGATAAAGCTCGCCCGTACTCTCTGTCTGCCTTGGGCATCATTTGCCAATTCGAATAGCACATTGGCATGAAAAACTGCAAATTTGATCGAGTTCGGGATAGACTGACTGCTTTCCTAGCTGACTCAATAGTTGTATTCAAGTGTGTTGTCTGACAGACATTGTTGTGGATTTAGAAGCTGCGAGGGTGGGGATTGCCTTGAAAGTGGTGCACAAAAGCACAAGTTTCATGGCAAAGGCAGATCTCTTTGGCATACACCCGCTGACATTTAGCTTTGATTGAAACAAAATTTGTGTTGCTCTGTTCTTAAGGCAGAGCATAGGTAAGTTGCGAATTCAATGATTCGATATCTGCTCGGTGGTGGTTTGAATTCAGATTTGGTTTTACAATGCTCAAACACTGTTGGCAAGTAGTCATTACCGGGTGACGTATATAGTGTTTGAAAATAGTAATGGAATTATCCACTAGTTTCCACTAAACATCCTCTAACCACCATGCGACAAATATAGAGTTTGAAGATCTAAAGACATGATACAAACCACACCTAGACAATACTTTTTTAGCACAACCACATTTGAAGAAAAGATGTTTCACAAATTCAACATCACACTTGCATACGGGGCAAAATGAATCTTAAGCACACTTTTTTCGATGCAAGTTCTCCCCCCCAGAAGCAATCCAGTTGGGGGGAGCTTTCCACACAAAATGTTTTTAACTTTTGGAACATGCCATTAGCAATGTTCCACCACCTTACTCCTTTGAGCAACAAGTCTTTGCACTCTTGCAAACTAGACCAAATCCAAGATGGAGTAGCTTCGTTTTTCGTTTAAGCATCTTTGCCCAGAATTGAGCAACATCTTTTATTACTCGCCACACTTGTTTTGGCTAAAAGTGCTTCTGGATGTACTAGGGTTCAAGTGAAGGCTAGGGTTTTAGAAGAACGCAATGTTGGTAGTTAAGGTTTAAGAATGTGCGTGCGCCAAGCATTACATTGTCTAAATGATAGGTAAAGAGGT
>BRYE01000006.1:15233897-15236397 GCA_030159115.1 Actinidia arguta var. hypoleuca | reverse complement strand
TTTAAAAAAAAATAAATCTTGTGGTTGGCTTTGTTACTTGCCTATTGTGAGCAATATTTTTGGGGCCCACTAAGAATAAGGCTGTGCCAAACTATTTTGTATATAAATAATCATTTCATTTTGGAATATGCATAATTTGACTATTCCTACCATTTGATAGGTGTCTTGCACACAAAAAAGTGGAAAAAATTGATAGGATAACTTCATTTAATGAGGGGACAATAGCGGAACAATGTGTACAGGTAAGGCCCAAATTCATGTGGGCATAATGGTGTGGCCCAAATGAATTTTGGGCTTTTAAAGACCCAGTTTGTTCTAGTTTTTTTAAAGATTTTTAACCATTTTTGTTTTAAATTTCTTTTTTTTTTGTTAATTTTTTTACTGTTTGAGCAAATTTCGATTTCTTATTGACAAGAGCATGAAAATGTAAAAAGTCGTCATCTAATTTGGCAAAGAGTTCACGAGAGACAGAAAATTTATTTTTACTTGAATAATTAGCTAAATTTTGTCTTTAATGAATCTTTTGAAATTTGAACATTTTTTTTTTTATATTTTCAATTCACCCTGTCAAGAAAATTGAAAAAGCATAAATTTTTGTTCAAAATATAAAAAAGTTTGACTAAAGACGAGAAAATTTAAAAATCAAAGCAGTTAAATTATTTTTAAAAAGTTACCAAATTGGGCCTTTTTGTTAAGGCTGTGTTATAGCTAGATTTTTTTAGGTATTATATAGCTGTTTTGGTTTTCAAGTTTTTTCATCTATAGTGAATTATTTTTTATCTTATGATCGAAATTTTATATTTTTTCGGTTTTTCTTTGCTAGATGAGTGTGAAAATGTAAACTTTTTTTACCTAATTGAAAAAAAAATCATGACGAAAACCTAAAAAATCTAAGCAATTATATAAATTTAAAAAACCTAGCCTAAAGACGAGTGAATAGTGTTTGTCTGTGATCAATTTTTTGTGGACATTTGTCAGTTGATAACTGATAATGATGTGTCTATTAGACTTAGATTTTGTTCGGCGTAAGCTTTTTAGTTGCTTTCATTTTTGAATTTTTTGTCTTTTAGTGATTTTTTTTTTTATTTTTAGTGAATTTTTTTCTTTATTTGATAAAAAAATTATATTTTTTTTATTACTCTTGACGAGAGGATTCTGAAAATATAAAATATTTATCTAATTTAAAAAAAAAAATACTAAAGACCAAAAAATCACTTTTATCATAAAAAAGTTTATCTATTTTCCTCTTTATAATTTTTTTTCTTTCTATATTCGATGTAAACAGGGCATTAAAAAGGAATATTATTTTCTTTTTGACTTTTATAGTATTGATTTTGGCAGCCTCATTTGAGAAAGAAAAATTCAAGTCCCCACCAATTGGATTGGAGAGAAGTGATGTTTGAGTCTTTTAGATGAAAAGCTCAGTGATTGGTGATGGAATATTCGCATGTTCCAATAGAACATAATGAAAAATAGATAGCATATGCTTCAAACACCAAAATCCACTTTCCTTTTTCTTAATCAATATCCGTCGTGCTGTAAAAAATAGATAGCATATGCTTCAAAAAACAAAATCTACTTTCCTTTTTTTTTTTTTACTAAAAAAATATATATATATTTTTTTTCTTTAGGATAAGTTTATTTAGAGTGAGCATACGAGGAAATGATTTTTTTTGTCACATTTTATTTTTTTCAAACCAAAAGTGACAAAAACTTAATTTTTTTGCTTATCTCGAACGAGACCTTAAAATATCTCGTGTCTAAGAAACTAATGTTATGTTTGGAACATGTGAAAAGAAAAAGGAAAGGGAGAGAAAAGTAAGTTAGAGGAATATTATAAGAACAATTAATTCTCACTTTGTTTGGTTTGATAAAGAAATGAATAAAAAGGAAAAAAAAATAATTTTTCCTTGTTTCGTTTTTTGGGGAAAAGAAAATGAAATAATAAAAACAACTTATATTCACAAAGAGAAAAGAAAAAAAAAAAAGGAAAGAAAGTTTCCATTATTTTCCCTAGTTTTCTCACCCCCTATAAGGTTTTGTTAGGATTTATTTGCTGAGGCATATCCTTTTGACCAAATAACTTTTCAATTTTTGGGTTCAGTTTTTAAAATTAATTTTGTATAATACTTTTATCAGAAATTATTTTTGAGAACATATTGTTTTTATATACTATTAATTTTTTACTGAGTTTTTTTTCTTCAAAATTTGAAGGTGTCTTTTTAATATTCTTTTAAAAACTGCATTTTTTTTAGAAATTATTAGAAAGCAATTTTCAAAAACCGTCAACCAAGTAAATTTTCTGAAAAATGATTCTGCAAAATTAATTTTGAAAACTAAACCAAACAAAGATAAACTTCAAGCCACAACTTAATTTCATTTTTACAATATCACTGTATGTAACAAAATTCAAAGAAACTGAACAAGAAAATGAACTACATGTGCATTGTATAATCAAGTTCAAAAAAGTAATAAAAAAAAAATTAGCAGCAAAAAATTC
>BRYE01000006.1:15203897-15208897 GCA_030159115.1 Actinidia arguta var. hypoleuca | reverse complement strand
ACCTAAAATGTAAGAAATTGAATAATATAATTAAAAGTTAAAAGAAAAAAGTGAGATTTTAGTAAAAATGTACAGGGTGCAAACTGTAAGTAGGGTTTTATTGTTTCCACATGGATTACAAAATCTCCAAGTCAAAACATTCTTTCCTAGTTAGCTAGAGAACAATTAAGCATAGATGCTTAAGCATAGAGACAAATTAGCAATAATCCCAGTGATTATTAAAGATGCTTAATTTGCTAGTTCAATTAATACAGACATAGACAATAGACTAAATAAAAGAAACAGTTGTGTTCTAGCCGATAAAATGATCTGGTCTTTTATGTGCATTTAGGCTATGTTTTGGGTGTCCATAAGAAAGATGGTGGATATGATATAACTATAAAATTCAATTAGCCCATATCATCGTATGAGAGAGAATTGAAAAAATTTCATATCCTATCCCATGTTTGGAGTAACAAATTTAACAATACCCTATCCTACAATACCTTTAATCCTATCCGATTTTGTATGTTATTAAGATTATTTAAGTAAATTAGTATTTTTTTTCGGTCTATAATCTTTCTTATACCACGTTCTATATATAAAGTTGATGTGGCCGTTTCCACATCAACATCATTCACATGATATACAATACAAAAAATACCCCAAACAAAGGCTAAAGCTAGATAGGCCGGCCTATATGTTGTTATATTCAATACAATCTCTCCTTATTTGAACTCCAAACAAACCCAGAGGAAATGATCTGAGCCTATATGCTCACAAAAGTACTTAAAAATAGAATTTACAAGGTTTCTTGGGCCTAACTCCTGTTGAGGCCCAAATCTTTTAGATAATTCCTACCACTTAAAAAAGTTAATTAGAGCTCCTAACATTCAAATAATACCAAAAATAACCTTATATGAGCCTCTTTTAAAGATTCCTAAAATTTCTCTCAACTTCCCTCTCCCCCAATCTCATTTCATATCTTTTGCCTAAAATCTGTCTTGTCTTATCTTCTCATTACATATTTTTTTCCCTAAAATTTCTACTACCTTCTCATCCCATAATTTTTTCTTTAAAATATCTCCACTTTTCTATGCTCTCCATGTATTCTGAAAACATTATTATACTCATGTTATACCAAATTAAGATCAAGCCACGTTAAACAAGAAAAATATATTTATGAGATTTCATGGATGCAACTTTTAGAAGAAATCAAGAACTGTCTAGCTATAGATAATCATGTTCATGCTTTCCATCGAGTATGTGTGTGTGAGCTCAATGAAAACTAATTCAAATTCTAATTCCTAGTTGTGATCAAAATTGTCGTACCGCTTTCGAATTCAAAAGATCAAATCCACAACTAGAAGCCATCACGTTCGTAGATGGCTTTCACACTCTTGAGTAAGGTAGCCTTCTCCATATACCTTTTCTTACTATGAAATTTAGATTTCTGGCATTATGAAAGCTTTCACTCATTGCTTAAAGATAACCATTTTCATTGGCTAATTTATACATCAAATCATGAGAGGGAAGAATTTCGAAAATTTAACACAATGAAAGTGATTGTAGAAATTAAGGTCAACATTGAAAACCTATCATGGGTCAATCTAAAAAAGTGTGATATAAAGAATTCAGGAAAGACTCATAAAAATAATCATCAGAACACGAAAGAATTTTTCATTAGAGTTATCAAGTGTGCGCAATTTATTCTCAAAAAGATAATATGAACATAGCAAAGAATTTCTAAATATCCACTTCCACACTAGACCCCCAAAAATTTGATTTGTCAAATTGTAAACTCAATTCAGTATCATCAAGGCATTACAAGCAAGCAATGACTCACAAAAAAAATTATTTTTGAAATTTTCAATTTGTGAGTTTTTTTTTAAACAAGGACTCGGAGCAAAAAAAATCACTTAATACACAAAGAGCTCATATATAAAACTAGGGAAAAAAAAAAGGTAGCACATTCTAGTCTACGAAATAAATCATGCATCAAAAAGTAAGACCAACTGCTCTAAACTTTTTAAAGTCATCTAGAGAGTGAGTTGTCAAATCAACGTAAGGATGCAAATTACTTTTTCTTACCCAAAAAGATCTAATTGAGACCTTTTCCTTATTCACTTTGAATTTAAATGAAGTCTCAACTTCCCTATTTTGTCCACACCTTTTAGGTTTATACCTAAATTGATTGTGGGATCTAAGTTCATTGGGGTCCACCTCTTACGAGGGTATGATTGTCTCACATTCCTTTTTGAACCAAAAGCGATCATCGCTCCATTACTCTTATGCAGGATCACGTGAGGATTCATGGAGTTTAAAACAATTAGGTTTAGTGTGAGGTTTTGTTTTAGTGCTGCTTCTAGTGGTCACAAAACAACTACTTGTTAGTGAACCCTAGCTTACGATAAATGACAAAACTTACAAAATACTAGCCCAAAAAACAAAAAAATCTTTCCTTTCCTTTCCGTTTTCCAGTAAATCTCCTCTCAGCCAGAAACTAATCGATAATGAAATACCATTTACCTCGGTTTTTTACTCATTCCTCATTGGTATTCCTTTGTGAAACACCACTTGCCAAGCCGAGTCAGCGATTTTACTCATTCCTCATTGGTATTCCTTCGTGATCCAACCCACAATATTCGAGGGCACCAGTAACAATGGCCTCATATTGCAGGTAGGGAAATGGTATTCTTTTAGAATTTTTAAATACCCAATTAGAATGATGTGACAACGACATTTTTGAAATAAGAGATGTATATTCTCGTGTGAAATTATTAAAACTTAAGGCCGCCATATCATTCTGAATACTTTTTTATATTTTTATATCGTTACACTTTCATGTAATGTTTCGATTTCTATTGAAACCGAGACCTTAAACTTTGAAATTAAAAGCTACTAATGAGGTTTGAATCCCCCCTGAATTCCCTCTTTGTTATGGAACAAGATTGATGGAAACTTGATGCCACCGGATGGACCTGATTCGTGACCCAGAGCAACAAGAAGCGACAATGTTTTACAGAGTCGATGCAAGGGGGAGGCCTAATAGATGGGAGAGGAGAGAAATGGTGGAACCTTCCATGCAAACCTCACAAAGTAAGTAAAATCTTCACTTTCGCTACCTCTATTCTTCACTCACTTTTCAAGTGCCCAGATTACTAAAGATGCCAATGAAACAGGGATGTAATGGGAAAACGTTGCCCAGACCGTGGGATAGCCCAATCGTAAGCACAGAAGCTCCTTATTTTCCCAGAATTCAAATTTCACAGGGAAAAGTTTAACCAAGATTTTAAAGTGGTTTAGACCATACCCTCTGCTTTTATGACTTGTCCTCCACAGCCGGTTTGGATTGCGTGAGATTTGGTTAGAAATAATGAGAAATGGTAAGAAAAAGAATCTTTCTCATATTTGGTTAGCCAATTATGTCAAAGACGGTGAGGTACTATTTAGAAACTCAGAGAAAGAGAACTCTTTCGTTATGGCAATTCCGTTTCTCACATGAAAATTTGTGAGATATGGTGAAATGGAACTAATGGTTGTGATTTTTTTATAACGACTAGATTGCCCATCAAAATACAGACAAAGAAAAAAAAATTACTCATATCCCTATCTCACATGTTTTGCTTTCATGGAGCAGTATTGGCAGCCTTGGCTTCTGCAACAACCGAACCTGCGTGTCAAACATCACGGTGGGCAACTCGGTCATCAAGCACTCCGACAACTGGGTTCGGATCAAGACATGGCAAGGTGGGTCAGGATCTGTATCTAAGGTGACCTTCAACAACATTCACATGGACAGTATTAGGAACCCTATCATCATAGACCCGTACTACTGCCTCGCCAAGGGCTTCTGTAACCAAACCTCTGCACTACACATCTGTGACATCTTGTTTGCAAATATTACAGGCACATACGACGTCAAAAGCCGGCCATTGTGCTGGGTGTGCAGCGACACCGTCCCGTGCACGAACCTCACGTTTTCGAGTTGAAACTGCTTCCTTCCCTGGAAAAGTTTTTGTGGGATCCATTCTGCTGGAATGCCTATGGAGATCTAATATCCCTAACGATTCCACCGGTTCATTGCTTGTCCGAGGGGATTCCACAGTCAACACTACAGAATGATGTTGATCAGTGCTGATTCATCCAAGATTAGCTGGTCGTGTACTGTAGATTTATGCATAAAGATCATAGAAAGCTTACTGAATTTGTGTTAGATTGAAAAAGTTTAGGGAAATTGTAGATCTATGAATTGATGAAGAGAATAAGAGTATAAACTTGTCTACTACAAATCACTTTCCATCTTTTTTTTTTTATTTCTAAGCTGCTACAAGATGTGAAACTCTTTACCATACCGCAAAAATGATTCGCCGGTCATGTACAATAGATTTATGCAAGCTAAATGCAACTGTATAATATAAAAAAATGCATATAACCAATCATAGAACACATAATTTTATTGAACACCTTAAAAAATAAGTTCAAACCCTAAATATACTTAAACGGGAGTGTTTTTGTTATTTCACCTCTAATTGAGGCGGGTTCGGGGCCCCGGGTACCTAAACTATAACTCTCCCCAACCTCTAACGGTTTTTAAAAAACTGTCTCATACCCCTTCCCGAACTTGATTTTTGCCACCCCATCTCTCTCTAGTAAGAGCGAATTGAAAGAGGGTTACCGAGTTACCCCACCCCACTGCCATCCCTAATCCCGTGATGATCGGGTCAGAATTACGAGTTCGAACCGGTCTAGTCTTGAAGCAAACCAGCCGATCAGAACCTTATCGGTCCAATAGTCACTAGGCACTCTTGCTATCGGATCAAACTTATAGTTTAGTGGAATTAATTAAGTGGGTTGGTTTGAATGGTAAAGACCTACTAATTTCAACCTTTAGGTTTCAACTTCAAACCTCCCTAAGTGGTCAGTCATAAGAGCATTTAAGCACAAAGGTTGGTTGGAGTATCTTTCAAGTCTAGGCAAATCGTACTTAGTTTTTAGAGTATGAGTACGTGTCATCGCCA
>BRYE01000006.1:15176397-15178897 GCA_030159115.1 Actinidia arguta var. hypoleuca | reverse complement strand
AATTGTCATAAACCTAAGGGGAGGTAAGTGTAATTTACCATAAAAAAGATTAAATCTTGATGATGTTTACTAGTCTCTCTCTTGTGGAAAACGCAAGAAGGTCGTTCGTTCTCTCTCTCCATGTGTTGAAACATCAAATCAAGTTGGTATTCTCTTTCTTTTAAAATGAAAAGGTACCTTTTTTTCTCTCCGATTTTGCAACCTACATCTCTCTCTCTCTCTCTCTGTTTGTGTGTTAAAAGCTAAGGTATTCATTTTGATTTATTCATTATTTTTTTGAATAGTTTTATTAATTATATAATTAATTTAAATATTCTTAATTCAAACGCTCGTTTAACCATGTCAATCTGTGTCCAGAAAGATGGAGTGGATTAGGAAAGCTTAATTGTACTCATCAAACTTCCAAGATTATCCGCGTAAAAGCTGTTTAAATTGAAACATGAAGGACAAAAATAAAATTCAAGTAAAAGTTAGAGGCTATAAAATAAAAATTATCCTAGTTATATTTTTCAATTCTATTTTTTTTATTTTTAGTGATTTATTTTTTTATTTTTATCACCATATACATAACCTTTTTAATTCATCTTTAATAGATGAATCGAAAAAGTAAAATTATCTATTTATTAATCTATGATCATTTTTTTCCAAATATGGTCTAAATTTTTCTTATTTGTTGCTTATTCATTTTTTTAAAAAAACTATTATAATTTTTAATAATATACTGATTTTTCTACTTAAGATAAACAGGAAATATTCAAATTTTTAACCAAAAAGTAAAAAATAAATGCCCAAATTAAAAATATAATAAAAAAGCACCAACTAAAGGAACAGCTGCTTCAATGGTTTTCCTCTTGAAATATCTGGTGTTACTATGCACAAAAAAGAAAGAAAAAAAAATATTCTTGATCATCATAACCTAAAGTTGTAGCTTAGTGATGAGTTTGGACATATGGGGCCATTTTCTAGAATTCTTATTCTACAAGCCACGTCATTGCATCCATCTTTATCATATTTACTTACAATATGTTACATTATATAAAATTGAACTCGAGATTTCATCTTTTTATTTTCAGATTCCGTACTTACTTTGTTTAAAATAATGACCGAGTACGTGGAATTTTTAATCTTACTTTTATTTATACAGTAACAGTTAAAATGTCGGACAACTTAAGTGTTACTTGAAGCTCAAGACAATGAGAGTCACGTTTTTACAGTGTGTTTATAATAATACAAGTACGCCACACAAGAATACAAATATACAATTAATTGTCAAAAATAAAATTAATTAAAAATTGTAGAAAACGTATAAAAGATTTTCAAAATTATTTTCTCAAAACACCCATTAAGATAAATAAACATTCTCTCTTATTAAAAAAATTAAATTTTTAAGTATATTTCAACTATGAACACTAAAAAAGTAAAATATTTAAATAATTTTTTTTTAAAAAAATTATTGATAAAAAAGTTCTATTTTTTAATTACATTTTCATTAAAAGTACTTAAAAGTTAAAATAAATTATTTAAATTAATTCTTTTAAAAATTTACTTATTTGATAAAAAATAAAAATAGAGTAATTTTTAAATAAATGGTATTTTAAGAAAAACAAATAATATTTATTTAACTTAATGGGTGTCTTGAGAAAAAAATTAAAAATACTAAATCAAATGATAAATTCGTCACTTTTGCACAAAAACGAGCTCTAAAGAAAAATTTTGACATTAATTTAAAAATTAAGAGAGATCGATACTATTTTTGAAACTAAAAAGAAAATGACTTTATTTGTCGTAAATCACGTAAAGGAGGTCCCCAACTAAATTTTCCGTTGATATTTTTTTTATTTATTTTTATAACAATTTTCGTCACGTGCCATTACCGCTTGTTCCATAAACAATGCGTTGGTGGTCCAAACAAGCCAATCGTTTTGTGATTTGGTGACTGCAAATATTCCCCGCCATTATCAAACCGTAACCAAGACGTCCTATAGCCTACGTCACGGGTTTATGTCATGATAATCGCATATGGGCGTCACACAGAAACGCCATGGGCCATCAAACTCATCAACCAAACACAAAAAAACAAAAGAAAAGTATCGAGAGATTCCTACTTTGCCCTATTAACTAATAATTTTTTTATTTTGTATCATCAATTATATAAATAATTGTAATCAACCTTAACATCTAACGTGTGTCTACAAAATGGATGAAAATTGCCAGTTAGGCCACCACGAGTTGATTTTTTGATCAGGATCTAGAACCCATTTTAACGTCATAAAAAATATCCAATTTTGATTTATCGTCTACTTTGCTCGATCTCTAAATCTCTCTATCCCCCCTTCTTCATTGGTTGTGAGACAAAAAATATTGAATTTTGATATTTTCTACAATGTTAACATGGGTTGCCTCTGGATCCGGGTCGGTTCAACACATGGTGTGGCAATTTACATCCACTTTGTAGATGGATGTTGAGGTTGATTACAACGGAATATATAATTGAGACTGC
>BRYE01000006.1:15163897-15166397 GCA_030159115.1 Actinidia arguta var. hypoleuca | reverse complement strand
ATACAAAATTTCAAATAACGATTTCTATTGAAAACAAATAATATATATACAATGAAACTGAAATTATATATGCAAAATAAAAAATTGATAATGACAAAGTCTACAACACCTTCGGTAGGCGACAAACCTATCTTAAAGAGATTGCGTTTGTAGGTCTCAGCGTGTTAATTATGTTTGTATCTCATTCTTAAATTTCTATTTTGTATATGTAATTTCAATTTCATTGTATATATAAAATTTATTTTCAATAGGAAATTGTTATTTGGAATTTTGTGTTCGCTGTATTTTTTCCCAACAAACTTAATCTTAATTTTTTGTTTTGTATATATAATTTAAGTTTCATTGTATATATATTATTTGTTTTCATAGATATCATTATTTAAAATTTTGTACTTGTCGTAATTTTTTCAACAAATATTATCACATTTATAAAGAAACTAAAGTGATTTATGGGTTCTCAAAATTGTTGAGATAAATTGCCATAATTTCATAATTTATGAGGGTAATAACGATTGCCTTTTAAGTTGCTTTGTTCAGGTTTTACAAACTTGGAGGTGACTATTCAATTACCTCGAAAAACCATCCGAACACCCCTTCATTCATACCGAAAATATATAATTTTTCAAAATAAGTGTTAGTCTCACATCGCTTACTTAAACTACTTAAGCTCAGTGTGTACTGCAATTTTGATAATTCATAGAGATCATGCATACCATTTAGGTCTCAATAGTAGTGCCCTCGAACTTTCACCCACAGGCGCTGCCCTCAGGACTCCTACGCCCTGGCCGGGCAGGTCAATCCCTACTAAAGGCGCTGCCCTTAGGAACCCCGCTAGGGGGCATAGGCTCCTAGAACCCCCACCAGGGAGCCCGTCCCCTAGGCCCCCCGAGGTATGCTAAGTGTAGCAGGTGTTAGACTGTTTGTAGTGATTATGTTTATCTATTCATGTGTGTCAATATTGTAAAGATCTATATACTTATACGTGGTTGATCTTATTTTAGGAAAACATGTTGACTAAATGTTGTTCAGACGAGTACTCCGACTTAGACTCAGAGTGAGACTCCAATTTTAAGGGAAAATGCAACTTTTATCCCTAGTGTTCCCTCAATCCCAACATCTCATGTGGACAAATCGGGAAAATTTGGTGGAGGTGGCAATTTCAAGAGATTGCAGCAAATAATAATGTTCTATCTCACCACGCTGAATCTCGTTGGGTCCTTGATAGAGAAAGCCCCAGTTGTTGCTGAGAATGAGACTGATAATCAGAAGTGAGTAACTCTAGATCATTGAAAAAACGTTGATTATATGTGCAAGAATGATGTGTTTAATGCTCTTGAGGATTCTTTGTAGTCTGTGTACAATGAAGTAAATTTTGTTAAGGAACTGTGGGAGTCCTTAGACAGACTGTAACACACACATTGTGAATCATCTCTTATCTCCCAATTACATACCCAATAAAACTGAGTTATCATGTCTTACCCGCAAATTTTTATCGCTATGTAATTCGTTAGAGTACCTAGTATAAATACTACATAGTATTCCAGAAGTATGGAATTATTACTCCGTACGAAATTGGTAACAATGATAGAATATCATCCTTTCGTTTGGAAAATCACCATAAATGTTGACAAAAGAGCGATAGATGGAACAAAACATAAGCTCTTTTCAATGTGTATGTTGGGCAGAGTTTATACGCAGCAATTTCTATTTTTCTTTGCTTTGAAAGTGGTGGCAGAGTATTTAGCACACATTTTGCTTCTGCTTAAGAGCCAAAAACAACCTACAAAAGCTTAAAAATTCCTTATTTCTAAAAGCTCCATTTTAAAGCTTTTCAATTACTATTTTTAAATAAGTAATTATAACATAATTTTAATTATACCAAACACACTCAATGCCTTCCTTATGGCTAATATAGTTGTAGTGTTGTATACAACTCATCTACACCATCTCTCCCAAGTCCCAACTCTCTCCACCACAAACATTTGATTTGAGTAATAGACACTACACACACAAAAGAAGAGAAAAAAAAACGAAAGGAGGAATTTTAGTAAATATGCATTTCTTGCTATTGCTTTTAAGGAAGCTTTTAATGTGTTTTTGAGAGTGCAGTCTAACTCGTTTGAGCTAATTTAATTATTTTAATTTTTTAGAATTTTTTATTTTTATTTGAGTTAACTAAATATGAGAGAGCTTATTTTCGAGTGAAAATAAATTTACTTTTTAAATATATCTAAATTTGTACATTATCAAATTTCTAGTAGAACAGAAAGTATACAATCGTGATAAAAAGAAGCTAAAACCGAAGGAGATAAAAATAGCCACTAACCGGGGCTTAAATGTATGAATTATTAGTTGAGGGGACTGAGTGATACGAATGAAAGCCGAGGGACTGTCTCGGAATTACCTTAAAGAAATAACTTCTTGTCAAGTTTTTCATTTTCGATCAACATATCGCAGATCCGAGACCCAAAAAGAAAGCGTCTCATCATCCCTTAGATCT
>BRYE01000006.1:15151397-15153897 GCA_030159115.1 Actinidia arguta var. hypoleuca | reverse complement strand
AGAAGTTCAAAATAGGGCTATGTTGCTATTGTTGGAAGAATTGTTGTGAAAACCATTGTTGTTCTCATATCAACACAACTAAATTGACTAGCAACCAACACTGCCATTAGAAACTCCACATGACCACAGCCATGTCCATCGCCATTTTTACCACTTAAGTGCTTTGTGTCACGGGCTTAAATCTTGGACACCTCGACCCATGCGGCCTTAGACTCCTTTGGCACTTAAAGATGCTAAGTAAGCCTAAAGAACAACCGAAAGAGAGGCTAAGAGAACCAGTGAGCAACAATAAGAGAGTAAGAGAGAGTAGAGAGCTTGGAGAATGCTTTGATTGCATTCCAGACTTGATTGCTTGAGTGTGTGATTATAAATGAGGGGTTGTCCCCTATTTATACTTGTCCAACTATCTAAAATGTTCTACAACTATCTAGGATATTTATGTACATGGCTTCTCAAGGAAGCCTCTTCTATGTTCTAGAATCCTCCACATCCTTCTCCTATTTACACATGTGTGGAAAACTCTAGAACTTCCTCCAAAGTTCCATACCCATAGAATGACCTAGAATATTCTAGACACTTTGAACAATTTGGCACCCTCTTGGGCTATATTTTTGGGCCATTTTGGTAGGCTTGTAACATTCTTCCCCACCTAATCTAGCGACGCCCTCGTTGCAGCTTCTTGGAATTCGGCAATTTTGTCCACAAATTGCCACAAGGACTCCTCGTGCTCCCAGCTAGCTTCGCTATTCGGTTGCCCCTTCCATTTTACCAAGTACTCCATGTACCTTTTACCCCTCTTTGGTATTATTCGGTGGGCAAGGATAGTATCCACTTCTTTGTCAAATGACGCCGTGATGGATGTGGGAGCTCTAGTCGATTCACCACAGCTTGGTCCCTCCACATCCGCATAGTAAGGCTTGAGAAGGCTTACGTGGAAGACCGGGTGGATCTTTAATTTTGGAGGCAACTCAAGTTGGTAGGAACCTTGCCAACTCTCTTGGTGATGGGGAATGGTCCCTCATACCTCCGTGTAAGTCCCTTGTGAAGCCCCTTGAATGCTTCGGCTTGATGGGTGAGAAGCTTCACCATGACAAGATCTCCTTCTTCATACTCTTTTGGTCGCCGCTTCTTTTCCGCCCATTTCTTCATTCTTTTAGAAGCCTTGTCCAAGTAGGCCTTAGCCATATTGGACTTCTCATGCCACCCTTTGGCAAACTTGAAAGCTCCGGGGCTCTTGCATGTATACCCGGTAGCAATGACAGTAGGAGTCAAAGGTTGTTGGCCCGTAGAAAGCTCAAACGGGTTAGTGTTGGTTGCCTCACTTCTTTGAAGATTATATGAGAATTGAGCCACATCGCGCAACTTGGCCCAATCTCTTTGGTTGGCACTCATGTAGTGCCTCAAGTAAAACTCCAACAAAGCATTCATCCTCTCGGTTTGGCCATCAGTTTGTGGGTGAAAGCTTGTAGAGAAATTAAGCTCCGTGCTAAGAAGCTTGAAAAGCTCGGTCCAAAAGCGCCCCGTAAAGCGAGAGTCTCGGTCACTAACAATAATTTTTGGAACTCCCCAATACTTCACCACATGGGCTAAGAATAGCCGAGCCGTCTCCTCCGCAGTGCAATCCTTGGTGGCCTGTGTGAAAGTGGCATACTTGGAAAATCGATCGACCACCACAATGATGGATCCCTTCGTCTTTGCATCGACTATCGGACACTTAATAAGGTAACTATCAAAAACAAGTGCCCCATTCCTCTTATTACGGATTTGTTTGATAGGCTTGGTGGTGCACGGCGGTTCACCAAGCTAGACTTGAGATCGGGGTACTATCAAGTCTGGATTGCTGAGGAGGACGTGGCCGCATGTGTCACGAGGTATGGCTCTTTCAAATTTCTAGTCATGCTCTTTGGTCTTACTAATGCCGTTGCCACATTTTGCACTTTGATGAATCAAGTATTGCATCACTTCTTGAATCGATTTGTTGTAGTCTACTTGGATGATATTGTTATCTATAGTTCTTACTTGGAGGAACATATGGGGCATCTACAACAAATCTTCCAAGTTCTAAGGGAAAATGAGTTATATGTCAAAAGGGAGAAGTGTGCCTTTGCTCAACCGGAAGTAAACTTTTTGGGGCATGTGGTTGGAGGAGGCAAAATTCGCATGGACAAGGACAAGGTGCAAGCCATCCAAGAATGGGAGCCACCAAAGAAGATAACCGAGCTACGATCCTTCCTTGGTCTAGCCAACTATTATCGGCGGTTCATCCGAGGATATTCGGTTATAGCGGCACCGTTGACGGATCTTCTAATGTTACAAGCCCACCAAAATGGCCCAAGCCCAAAAGGGTACCAAATTGCTCAAAGTGTCTAGAATATTCTAGGCCATTCTTGGGCATTCCATGGGCATGGGACTTTGGAGAAAGTTCTAGAGTTTTCCACACGTGTAAATAGGAGAAGGGTGTTGAGGATTCTAGAACATGGAAGAGGCTTCCTTGAGAAGC
>BRYE01000006.1:15143897-15146397 GCA_030159115.1 Actinidia arguta var. hypoleuca | reverse complement strand
TATGTTAATTAGAGATCGATAATTAAAAAATCAAATCGCAATTTTTTTTATAAAATGTAATATATATATATATATATATATATATATATTTCCAACATCAAAAAGATTGTCCCTTGAGATATTTAATCTAAGACATATATTTCAACAAATCAAACAAGCTAGCTCTTAAAACTCGTTGAGTATATAATTGAGTTATGGAAAAATTGTTGCAATGTCTCGTCCAGGTGGGAAATAGAAAAAATTTGTATTGTTCATCATCATTTTCAAGAGATCATGACGTTGGCCTAATGGTTGTACCACTCTTGCTAGACGTGATGCCTAAGATTGAGTTTTACCATTGCAAAATGCAGCATTTCCTTTTTCAATCCCTTCCTCTTGATTGTATTAAAAAAATTATTTTTGGAAAACTAAAAAAAAATGTGTGGTAGATATATATTTCTTTGATGTATTATGATAAATAGTTTTATATTATATATATATAAATCGTTGAACTTAGTTTCCTCGAAAATCGTACGAGTTCTAGTGTGTAATTCTAGAAGTAACATAATAAAAGAATTCCCTTTCACATTTTTTTTGACGTTATTTGCAAAGTAAATGTAAGGACATAAAATATTAGCTTGGGTTCAATTACGAATTAGGCATTTACTGAGCTCGGCCCACTGAATCGACATTCGGCAAATCAACCCCAAGAGGGGATTATCCGTTAAAGTGCCAATTAAGATCTAACTCGGCCTTACATTCAGACAGAACTCTCACGGTATATTAAACACAGATGTAGGACTGTTCATGGATCGGTTCGGATCGAGTTTAGAGTCACCCAAATTGAACTAGTCTGATTGGAGAAGTTTGGGCCCTGTTCTGATCCTATAGATGGGCGGGTCGAGTGGAATTTGGTTGGGGTTTGATAGGATGAAAATAATGAATTTTAGTGTAATATTTTATCGGGTTGGGCGGACGAATTGGTTGATTGAATGGCCCGACACCCGAACCGAATGTGATCAGGTTAATTAAAATTTACCCGTTATTCATCCATAGAGTAAGCGAGTTTGATCGGGTTCAAATCGATTCGGTTCGGTTCGAGTTGCAGGTGAATTGAATATTTGCACATCCTTACACAAATGAGACATTTTATCAAAGAATCTCTTATGGGGATAGGTGATATGACTGACTAGACCACGAACTCTATCTAAAGACGTGATTTGTACAATTTTTTACTTCTTCACGCAAAGTAGATGCGATGTCCCGAGCTAACCACTGAGCAATTTGTTTTTCTTATTTCATCTTAAGATTCTTAACCACTGGCATAAGAATCATTTTTTTAAAAAATGTTAAGTATGTCAGTCCAAGGTTCGTTCAACAGCTCGAAGCTTCCTTTTAGAAACTACTACGGTAAAAGTGGACTTTGAAACGTTACGGTTTGACCAGCTACAACCGTTACCGACCTAAGCCAACCAACGGAAATCCATAACGTGTGGTTGCTTCACTCGGAAGCCATTGTCGGTCAACCCACGTAGAAATCTTCACCGCTACGTGGCGCTCCCACAGGCATCAGTTATTATTATATTGCGGACACAACGGCCAAATGGGGCCCGCGGAAATAAACTGTGTTGGGGGTGGGGTCCTCGTACGCGTCGAACCCGCGGGATCGGCACTCGAAGGTCGATAACGCCCCACGTGCCTGTATCTGGTTAAGAGGGCGGTGATAGGCCACGTGGCATGAACGAGCCTTCTTGGAAATAACGGTTTCCGCGCTTTTTGAGGAGATCCTTTTTGCGTCATCAGGTGGGGCTATGCATGGACCAGGTAGGTTCAGCTCACCTCAAAACTGCATTCTCGATATCGGAATAGTTGATTTTGAAATTCCTCGTTTGTTTGCCCGGATTAAGTGGGACTGGACTAGATTTATTGTCCAGTTCCGCGTTTGTTTATAAAAAATAATCCCGGACAAGTAGTCCGACCGGACAAATAATCCCACATATGGGGACTATGTTGTCCCGAGTTGAAGGGTGGGACTAATAGTCCCGGACTAAGTCTACAGATAAAATTACTTTTTTGCTCTCATTAGTCCAAATAGTCCGGGAACTAATAGTCCGAAGAATATTAATCCGGGGACTATTAATCCGGGGACTATTAGTCCAGTCCGAAAAACAAACGAGGCCTTAGGGGACTTTTTACGTTCTTTGTGTTTATTTTATATTTATTTAATTTTATTTATTTTTTTATAAAATAGAAATTAAAAATATATTTGTGTTCATCTTTTTTTAAACTATTTAAAAATAAAAATATGTTTGTATTCATCTTTTTTTAAACTATTTCAAAAAAAAATAGTAGCAGTGGTGGTAGTGGCGGCGGTAGTGGTGGTGAAGGGTTGGATGAGGGGGATGTGAATGAAAAAAAATATAAACAAAATAAAGATAATTTTGTTGTTTTCACTATTTTCAAAAATAGTGATAGTAATTTTACCTTATTTACAATTATAAATAACAACACAAATAAGTTT
>BRYE01000006.1:15061397-15063897 GCA_030159115.1 Actinidia arguta var. hypoleuca | reverse complement strand
TAGGAATTGGGGCAACCATAGGTTGTAGGTTTTAGTGAATGTTGTACAATGATAGTACTCATTCAAAAAGTATTTAGGCCTACTTTTATTATTGATAATGGTTGCTACTCCATCCACACAAGGTATTCCTATTACATCCCATTTCCTACACGAGCATACTATTTTCCCCAATGTCAACAACATAGGTCCTTATAGATGAAACTGTAACTTTAAAAACAGTCTCACCAGCCCATATAATATCACATGCCATGGTCTTTTTTTTTAGTTTTCTGTAGTTTTTAAAAAAATTAGGATAAATATTACTTGTGAAAGTCTTACTGAATGACATCCTATCTTGGTATCTTTTCATTAATTGTCTTCGAATCATCTCAAGCATTGTGAAGATTGGCATATCTCTTGCTTCCTTGACAGAAGAATTAAATGTCTCACTTGTATTGTTGTACATCCTATTGCATTTGGCGCTTGGACTGAACACGCACCTAGCCCAATTGCGTGGAGATTCTTTAAGTAACCAGTTGTAGGCATCCTTGTTTACTGCCTTGATCTCTTTCAATTTCAAAATCCTGCACTATGTAAGTAGCAGTTACCCCCATGAAATTTTTGTATTCTTTTTCCTTGAACAACTTGCTAAAGTTTGCATGCATGTGCCTGATGCGGTATTTATGCTTAACCCCAGGGAACAATTTCTCAAATGTTTGAGTCAACCCATAAGAAAAAATTGACATGAATGCCATGAATTAGTATTCATAATTAAAAGCTTGAAGATAATGAAAAAATTGACTTGATAAATAATTCAAATACTTACTTTTTGCCTATCAGACATGAAACACCATCCTCTTTCTTCATGTCTGTCAATCACTGAAATCAGATTTTTCATAAACCAAGTCCAACTACTTTTGCTTTCAGCTTCTACCACAACAATTGCTAAGGGATACATTTGATTATTTGCATATCTGCCAACTGCATGCATTAATTGGTCACCATATAGTCCTTTAATAAAGTATGCATCAAGACCAATTATGGGCTTACAACATTCTCGGAAACCTTTACTTGTGCATCATAACATATGAATAATCTCTAGAATAATGATGATGCAGTCAACCATGGTCTCTCAAACTTTAACAATGCAGTGCTTCTAGGATTTTGCTTCCTAATCATCTCACAATAGTCCCACAACCTAGAATATTATTCTCTGTGATTCCCTTGAATGATTTCTAGGGCCTTTCTCTTATCTCTATATGAGACACATCAAGCATCAAGTCTCTTTTGATTGTTTTATTTATAGCGAGAACTTTAAGCTCAAGAGCATCACTCAACTTCTGTACATACTTATTTGACATCCATGTTGATGTTGCATTGTTGTTTGTGTATGTTCTCATACAAGTATGAGGCACACCAATACTCTTTATTTGAAATGAACTTTGGTTATACATGGGATAAACATGAAATCTAAAAGCACAGTTATCATCCCTACATACCACAGTCACCCTAGAGAATCCATTCTTCACAAATTTAAACACATAACCCTCAATTATATGATACTCCCTTAAAAAACTTTTGAACACTTTAGCATTAGGAAATGTCATACCCAACTATAATTAAGGATTTTTCATGTCTTTCTCCCTAAATTTTGAAAACTTAGGTTTATTATCGTCATCATTTGATGACTAGTAAAGGCAATGCAGGTCATCAATGCTATTAGAATCACCATCCTCTTTATCACCAATATTATTACCCACCTCTTTATCCCCTAGGCCAATATATCCCCCCTATTTATCAATTTCTTCCTCATCATCGGTTAATGATTCTTCTGTACCACTGAAAGCCTCCTTATCAGAATCAATTTGCATATCATCATGCCACTCATTGTCAGAATCATTAAACACATTCACTAAATCTGGAGTATGAACAAATACTTCTATCACGGATACGTCATTCCCATCATGCACATCAAACATATGAACAATCTCAGCATCAGAGGTTAATTCAACTAAATTAGCATTCATATCAAAATTTGAAAGCTTATAATAAACAATTGGATTGTTTGGATACCCTATGTCCTTCATTATATCCATCAACTCAAAGTAGGACATAAAATCAGAGTCTACCGTAGAGATATACTCATCACCATTCACATAAGTAACTTGATCCTCTTGTACTAACTTTCCTCCATGTAAAATTTGTAAAGTAAACATAGTCTTAGTCATGCTTTCTACAAAAAATAAATCAAATAATCATCCAAAAATGAGATCTTTTAGACTCCCTAGTTGACTGCATAAAAAAAAGCAACAAAAAGCAAGACACTAACATACAGCAAAAAGCAGAATCACAGCAAACATATTTCAAAGACAAGCAACAAACATATTTCAAATAGATTTCAGCAGAATCATTACAAATAGCAAAAAGCATAAAACAGGACAACAACATACAACAACATAAACACAACAAACAACTACGAAGGACCATTCATCACTTGGGACCAGAGAGCAAACAGATTTTA
>BRYE01000006.1:15013897-15016397 GCA_030159115.1 Actinidia arguta var. hypoleuca | reverse complement strand
TGAAGGGTAATTTTTAAAATTTTAAAACTTTACGGTTGTATTTGGATCAAAAGTTTGATGAGGAAAAAACAAAATAAAAATAGAAAAGTTAAACGAACGAACCGATCGGCCCATTGAATTATTGATCCAAACACAGTCTAAAGTATGTAATCATTGTCTCCTTAAAACGATGAATTCCCAAAGTGGATATCCAAAATGGGCCGAAGAGGGTATCTATCCAATATATTGCTTATAATTTCCAATTGGGAAGGTTAGTCTAATTTCTTATACTACCGACACGTCGTTTGCAATTTTAACAAACTATGAGTGATAAGTGTAATTTTCCTGTTTGTTCTGATCTCTCTCTCTCTCTCTCTCTGTGTTGGGTCATTGAATGCACCTACCCCAAACCATCAATATTGGGCCATATCAAAACTGGAAGCCCAAACACGAGGGAATGGGAAAAGTCAAAAGCCGCGAACAGAGAAGTCCTTTTCTCCGTCCCCAAACAGCCCACGTGTGACAGCGCGACTATTGGCCCACCCCCAAACAAATCCAAAACGCTGATGTTTCGAGAGTCAATTCTACATTGTTCATGAATGACAAAATAGGATATACATAATATATAAAAACAATTTTTGATTTTATACATAGCAGTTTCACCTATATATTTTTTATTTTTTTTAAATACTTGTGAATTTTTTATATGTTCGATTAAAATTTTATACGTTTTCAGTTCCTCTTGAGGACGGCAGTCTAAAAATATAAAAAAAAATTATATCTAATTTTGGAAAAATTCATTATAAAAATAAATATTTTTATTCTACAAAATAATTGTTTTTTTTGTCTCTAGTCGAATTATTTCTAAATTTGAACAAAGTTTTTTAGATTTTTAATTTTTTTGTTTAAGAGAAACCAAAAAATTATAAAATTTTAATCAATCAATTTTAAAAGTTCATTAAAGATAAAAAAAAAAACCAAAAAATCAAAACAGTTAAAAACAAATCTCAGAAACAAAACTAGGCCAAACTGGACCTAAATTTTTATACAAAATGATGTTGCTCGTTTACTTTCATTTATTATAATAAAAAAATTATCATGGGGCTTTATGTGATTTTTTTTATAAAAATACTCTAGCCACGTCATTTTGTGTTTTTTAATAGAAATTCCTGTACGGACAACGTTTTCCAAACCAATATCGCCACAAAAATAAAATAAAATACAGTAGCATATGCCAAAGCAATTTAATTTCATTTTGTCCAGTTGCTAAATCCTGTCTGGCGCAACAAAGCCCCCCAAGAGAGAGAAGGCTTTGTAAATTACACAATTGTACCTAATTTTCATCCAAATTCCACATCTATCAACCATTTTTCCCAAGAAATTGCAATGTGATCCTTGTGTCTTTTTTATATTTAAATCATTGACTAAACAATGTCATGTGAACCTCGCATTACCCAATAATAGAAATTATATATACATGTTTTACCTGGTAGATCAATTCTAATCACCTCTGGTTATCCGTTTGACAAATATCCTCGCATTACCCAATAATAGATATTATATATACATGTTTTACCTGGTAGATCAATTCTAATCACCTCTGGTTATCCATTTGACGGATATCACGAAACAATTATAGCTAATTTAACGAGAACCATTTCAATGTAATTTAGCACCATTAATAAAGGGACAAAATTCTATTTGGAAAGGTCTTTCATGTCAATGAAACCAAAAGAAAAAGGAAATGAAATGGGTTTGGGTTGGTGGTATTAAAATATTTTGCACTTTTTATTCGGTGGATGAGATAGAAAAAGACCACTGGAGTCCACCAATATAGTGCTCTAAAATGGGCATTCTTGTCTACTATTGTAAGAGCGACCTCCACAGGAAATCAATTTTAGAAACATCCCTCATGGAGGCAGGTTGATGCCAATTTAGCTATGTGGCCCAATTTCCAAGGACACTTTCAGTATATCTTTTTTATACCCACAAGTTTAAGGTATTTCTACAGTTGTGTTTTGTCTTTTTTTTATGTTCAGCTCTTTTTTTTTGTCTTGAAAGTTACATCGAAATGTTCGCTACATTTTTTTCTTTCTGTTTGTAAGCCAAATAAAACTTAAAAAGTTGAAAAAACAAGTTTTCCGAGAAGTTGCCTTTTGATCCTTTTTAATATTTTCTCTGTTTGGTTCAGTTTTCAAATCAATTTTACAGAATATTTTTTCACAAATTATTTTTAAAAATAAAAATATTTATTGTTTTCTTATCTTATTCCTTTCTTATCAAAAATACTTTTTGAGAATTTGAAGACATCTTTTAAATATTTTTTTCAAATTATTTTCTTTTTTGAAAAATTTTCTAAAAATAACTTTCGAAACCCATCAAGCCATCAATAAAACAAATATTCTAAAAACTATCCTGCAAAACTGATGCCGGAAACTATACCCCACATAGAGATTTGACATAAATCTATCTACTACAAACACCTGTATCTGAAATATTGGAGTAAATTTGTCAACTTACC
>BRYE01000006.1:14953897-14956397 GCA_030159115.1 Actinidia arguta var. hypoleuca | reverse complement strand
AGTTATATGATCGGTTCACATTTATCTTAAAATAATAGATATTTTATTCTGAAAATTATATTTGATATCCTAATAAAAGCTATCGATCAATAGTTATTGATTTTCGATCAATGTTATTTTTTATGAATAATTCTCTTGTCGAGTTTAAATCCATATATTTGGACCCCTTCTATTTTATAGCCGCATCACTGTCACTCCCTCTAAGAGACAATTTTTAAGATTGTGTTTGGATTAAGAATTTGATAAATTAAAATAAAAATAAAAAAGTTAGATTTTTTATAATTGCATTGCCGCCTAGTTTGTTTTTATATTTTTTATCTGCTTTGGTTTTTGAGTTTTGATCAAAATTTTATATTTTTTTGTTTTCTCTTAATGAGAGGAGTATGAAAATGTAGAAACTTTGATATAATTAAAAAAGTTCACTTAAAGACATAAGAAATTATTTTTACTTGAGAATTAGCAAATTTTTCTATCTTTAGTGAATTTATTTCAGAATTTGAACAAAAATTTTAATTATTCAAATTTCTCTGAAGAGAAATTGAAAAAGTATAAAGTTTTCATAAAACGGTAAAAAAATATTCACTAAATACGAAAAAAAGAGGGCCAAACTGGACCTTAGTTTGAATTTAAGTATCATTTTGTTTGTCTTTACTGTTTTACTCTCTCCTTTTAATCCAATTCAACTCAAAACCAATACTACTCTACGTCAACTGTTCCACTCTCCATTAGCACAAGTAATGTTGCTCTTCTCATGCATTTGAACATTTTTACAATAACAACAACTAGACATGTGCTTAAATGTATACATATATATATATATATATATATATATATATATATATATATATATATATATATGGGCTAAAATATCCATTAGTCTCTCCAACTTTGATTTGGTTTCAATGAGATCATATATACGGGCTAAACTATCTATTTCTACATGCAATTCCAAGTGAAGTTATTTACCATTTTATGGTAGAATGACAATTTAACGAATAAGGATAAAAAATTTGTTTGAAAGTATAAATTTGTTTTAATCTTGTTTTTTCTTCTTACTTGAATATATATTTTTTAATTTAAACGACAATTTTAGCTCAAATTAAGAAGAATAAGATACGACATTATAGTTCTTTCCATCTCATAAATAGATTGGACTACATTGACACAATAACAAATATTGGAGGGTCTGAATAAATAAAAAATTATCGTAAAAAATAGATGAAAAAATCGATTGTACACACCGGATGTATCATAAAAATATTTTACGATCGATTGTGATGAATATTATAGAGTGTGTATGATAAAAATAGTTAGAAATAGTTTGTTGTGCATCATTATGGTAAATGTTACGACCTGTTTTGGTAAATAAAAGTTTGTGTTTTTTTATAACATCGGTTGTGGACGTGTGGTACTGAATATTACAATCGATTATAGTAAAATTATACTTGAACGCATCATCTACACCATTCTTGTGTGTATTGGATGGCTCCCAAAATAGATTAAAATAATCTTTCTCCTTTAGGTTTCTTTCCTATGTAATTGACTCACAAATTCGCTGCAAGGAAGTGGAGGTTTTTCTAGCATTGTTCTACATTGACAGTTTTTACAGATTGTTCCTGTTTTACCATGCAAGTGGGCTCTAAAAAGTAAATAACAAAATCTTAAGCTTATTGATGACATTTTGATATTGTCATCCACTAATCGTTATTTTGGTTGGCACATAGTGAGGAAAACTATTGCATATGGGAACCTCATTCGATTTGACAAGAATAATAAAGTCAATCTTTCACAAGCATCTTGGATTTTTTAGGACTGTGTTTCGATCAAAGGATTTTGTGAGGGAAGGAAAAATAAATAAAGATTAGAAAATTTTACGGAGCCCGCACCTAAGAGTGGGCTTTGCTTGGGATAATTTTTTTTTTTTTTTTGGGCGGGGGGTAGCCGCTTTAATTTTGGTATTTTTTTATTTTTAGTAAAATAAATTTATTATTTGATCAAAAATTTATATTTTTTTGATTTCTCTTGAAGAGAGAAGTACCAAAATATAAAAATTATTATCTAACTTTGGAAAAAATTAATTAAAGACGAAAAAAATTAATTTTATCCAATAATATAGTTTAAAATATTTTTATTACAAAAAAAAGTTTTTTTTTTTTTTTTTTTTTTTTTTGGGGGGGGGGGGGGGTTGGTGAGCTTTTTTTTCAAATAGATGAAAATTTTATATTTTCGGACTCATCTTGTTAAGAAGAATAGAAAAATTATAATTTTTTGATCAAATGATGAAAAAAGTTTACTAAAGACGAAAAAACTAAAAAATCAGATCAGCTAAAAAAGGAAGAAAAAAAAACATTCCCCCATCCTTATCCAGATATATACTGTATACTAAGAAAATATAATGTAGTGACACGTGGCATAAAGTTATAATTTTTCTCTTCTATACAGCGTTCTCTTGTGAACTTTCATTGCCTTCATTTTAATTCCACATTGGTGGGAAGGAAGG
>BRYE01000006.1:14928897-14933897 GCA_030159115.1 Actinidia arguta var. hypoleuca | reverse complement strand
TTTTTCTCTCAATTCTCAGTCAACCCACACACTCTCACACCCTAATTTTCTCAATCTCTTTATATTTATAGAGAAACGTTAAGTTTACTAAACAAGCTTGGGCCTAAGCCCAAATATACTATTTGAATTTGAGCTCAATAATGGGCTGAACTCATCAAAATGGACTGAACTCACCAGTCTCTTGAAATAAAAAAAAAACACAAAACGTCATAACATTCTGTTTAAAACGTCTGTAAACGAATGCTGCTTATTCAAGCCAAAAACTGGAAAACGAGTACAACTACTAATTCATGAATCTGAATTTTTGTACTGCCATTATAATTTGCTTCCTAATGGCTCTTCTCTTTTGTTATTGTTTTGGAAATAAACATTAGAAATAATTTTTTGTACGTGGAGGCTGGCTGTCAAGGACCTGGCGCTGACACTTCTAAGCGTGTGAGTTGGGAGAAAAAAGATCTAGTTGGTTCACAGCTGCAAGAGTTTTCAAGAGACGGTTTCATCAACCAGGATGGATGGCTCGGCAATCAACCACAATCGTTATTTTTGAAAGTTTAATCGTTCATGCTAAATTCTTTATACGTTGAAGATATTTTGTTTATCAAAAAACAAATCCCAACCATTTGGGGGCCGTAGGAAAGATCAAGAATACATAATCGTTGTTTTTAGATTTAAGATATTTTGTTTATCAAGATACAATTCTGGTTTCCAATTTATTTAATTGTTTTAATAGTATCACTTAGGTCTATATGATAATAACTTGAAATGTAATGCTACATGCCCAAAAAAAATTTGAGATAAATGTTTTGAGTCAAAAGATTAATTAGGCAGTTACAAATTGTCGAGATGAAGAAGTAAGTTCAATTGTATCCACTGAGTTCCGGGAAATTCATTACAAAAAATTACAAATAAGCATATCTTTTTCGTTAGAAATTGTTGATATTTGATATTACCCAAATATCACATATCTAAAGTATGTGAGATGATCTTACTAGACGTGATAATTATTTTTGAATATTACTGCTTACAACTCACTTCGATTTCATATATCAAATAGCGTAAATTTTATGTGTGTTTTCTTCTTTTCCTTGAATTATTGCATGAACAACCATTATAAATTATAATTGGACTCTTGCCTTTTGCAATTTCTTTTTATTTTGAAAATGCGTGGTTCAAGACTCAAAGCAACGAAATAGAAGAAACGGCCACACTTTCAGTTTGAAGTGTCCCCACCGGGTAGCTCTATTGGCACCCATTCTTTTTTTATGTACCAACTTACTCAGTACACCCTTTAAAAAATTCTAGAACTTTTATTTTCTTCTCCGCACATCCATTTATTTTCAAATTATCCCAAACAACCAACGGCAATTGCTACCACCACCGCTATCACCTCCTTGTCCCTTGCCCTCGTAGGCTACTAAGCACGCCGTTTTAGTCGGCCATAATATTTAGACCCATCGTTGAATAATAACCTAATGATGAAAATAACTTAACAAATTGATTTTGAGAACGAATTGAACGTGTAATTTATTTCGAAGGTTCCACACATTTTTAGCCTAATAATTTAATTAACCCAATTTTTTTTTAAATTCAAAAATAAGTTTTTATAAAAATAAATAAATATTTTTTTTATTTTTTATTTTTTAAAAATAAAATATTCTCTTTTCTAAATGGTGAAAATCACCTAATGATGTTCTCTTTCCCACATGGTAAAACATCTAGAAAGTTTTCAAGTCCATAAGAGGTCAAATTAGACCATAGGCTCACCTATAAATATTTTATTATCTTCTTCATAATATGTCGAAAAATCAAAGAAAAAAGTTAGAGAAAAATAGAGAGAAATGGTAGAATTTTTGAGAGAGATTGAGAAAATTAGGTTTTCATGAGAATGTTAAATAGAGAAAAAAGAATTCTAGTCTAGTCTCTTATTTTTGAGAAAAATAGCGAGAGAAAGAAATAAAAATATTGGATATTTTTAGTTAGGGGTATTTGATGCAAAGAACACATTTGAAATATTCGTGGAAGCTAGTTCAAAAATCAAGATGCAATCCGAGCTATACATGAGGGGTATAATTCTTTTTTTTTTTTTTGTATAATATTTTCTCATTTTTTAAAACTCTAATTGAACCATTCTCATTTCAATATAACGTAACACTGCAATACAAATTTAATCTCCTTAATATAAATACAACACTAAAAAATTATCTAATTTGTATTGTTAATTGATGATTAGGACTTTAAAAAGAATAGTCCTATACAAAGTCGTTTTCGTGCAATTTGTATGAGAATTTATTATTTTTCGCTAGCCATAGATATACGAAAGCTAACAGATAGTTTAAATTGCTACCGGATTAAAACTATGGAACATGATTTGTTATAATTGAAACTGTAATTTTTAATTTGTTCCCGTGGTGAAATCTGTTTTTTTTTTTTTGTAATTTCCCCATAAAAAATGAGAAAAAATAAAATTAAATAGGGGTAATTGGAAGCCATGGGGTGGGAGTAGGATTACCCGCCCACCGTGGGCTTCGAGTACATAAGAAATACCAAAATTCCCATGATTGATGGTTCGTGAAGCAGAAGCAGAAGATGAAGCAGCAGAAACAGAGGAAGATGAAGAAGAAGAAGAAAAGCCTCTAGCCCTAAAATTTTCTTAAAGATTTTGTTCATACTGCATCATCATCATCTTAGAGCTGCATGAGTAATCAGGAAATTCAATTACAGGACGAGCGGTGCTTCGAGAGAAAGTTGTGGAAGCAGCAGCAGCAGCAGCATCCATGGGTGTGGTTGTCGTTTCTCAGCCGCCGCCGCCGGAGGCAATCTTCAGTCTCTCATCTCCTCTACTTGTTCGTCAATCTCATTGTTGTTGTTCTTCGTCGTCGTCGTGGTCGCCGCCTTTTCATTACGCAATAGCTTCGCTGCTCGTCGATGGTTGAATAATCCCCAATTTGCCCCTCCCAGGTCAGCCCCGGATTTACGTGCTTTTTTAGTTTTGCTCTGTTTGGATGCCGGGAAAATAAATCGGAAACCAAATGAGAATTTCTGTTTTTTAATTTACACACATTCTTTCACGGTGCAATTTATAACAAATTGTTGACTTTTAATTTTGATGGTAACAAATTATTATGTTAGCTAATGATTCTACTTAGTGTGCTGATAATATAATCTCTCTTAGGATTATGACTTGAAACTTCATATATTGAAGACATTGAATATCTTATATGTTGAGAAGCTTATCAAGCATTGTTGAAGGTTGATGTGTATGATAAGTAATCAATTTTTCTCAGAACTTTTCTTGAAATATTTGTAGATGTCTGGAAAGTATGAAAAAATATATCACAAGACTTAACAGCCGGTGTATCTTGGTATAAAATTAAGAAGAAAACTTAAGTTCATGAAAAATTGAAAGTCCATTGAATCAAATCATTAACAAAGGTAATTTTAGTTTCTTCATAATTAATTCCTTGATTCCTTCTATTAAAAATTGCGAAGTGTTTGTGAATTACTTTATTCTTCAGTTCTAAGTGCTTGCAATATAAAAAACTCTCTCTCTCTCTCTCTCTCTCTAAAACGATTCATACTTTCTATTGGTAGCTCTATATTTTATTTTATATTTAAGGAATTAGATATGCTTACACAGTTGTTTGACGGTGGCAGATAGCACTTAGAAGCTACAGTACACAAAACTTGTTATGTACTCGTGAAATATATAGCAGAAATGAACCAAGTTCCGGGGAACTTTTTCATGTCGCCTAGATGCTCAAATACAGAGGATATGAAAGAGATCCCTGAGAGCTAAAAACAAAGTGCTAGAGCATATTTGTAGCTTATTTTCTTAACATCTCTACCCTTTCAAATGATTTCCTTCATGCTTCTTCCATATTAGGACGGTATATATGAGTTGTGACATTGTGCTGTGGTGGAGGGACTATAAGCGAAAAATGGTAGTGAGAGGAAGAAATTGTGGCATTTTTTTGAAAATTGCACGGAGGCATTTTTTTCTTAAAAGTGGTTCATTCTCCATAATAGGCGAGTAAGTTGCACTTCTGTTATTTTGGACAAAAAAATTGATGGCACACTTTGGTCCACAAACTACAGATTGTGGTGATAAATAAACGTGAGAGGGGCAATTTGCACATAGCCTATACCATGGGGGGCAAAGTGAAATTTGCCTATATATACATGTAGGTGTATGTATTCTTTCTTTGGTTCTGGCTTGCTGGCGTCTGTGGTACATTTTCAAATTAGTACTATATGATATTCTGAGATTTGTAATCTGTGTTTTAAGGTTGTTCTCATGTGGTTAACGAACAAGCTTTCTATGGGGGTTCTTGACCATGATAAATTTCTGCAAACATGTTGTGCAATTTCCAAGGGGTGGCCTCTGCCGGGTACTGAGAATATAGGTTTATCCTCCGTACTTTAGCTTGGTATTTCGTCTCTTGACACAGCAACTAACTCCATCTTCATCATAATCAGTGGAAATGAGCGTGGAGGCTATCAGGCATGGTGGGTTGAGTACATGCAGCAGCCTGTCCACCCTGTGAGCCTAGCCTATGTGCTTCTTTACTTCAATGTTGTTCTTGCTCCTGGTGGATTGATGACTGCATTCTTAACCCAGCATGGTATATTGTACAAACTTCTTAACTTTTCATTTGCAGTTTCTCGAGAAGGCAAATTTTATTAATTGACTAAATAAGACCCCGGATTATGAAACAATGTTCATATTTGGAGTTTAGAAATTCCACGTTTATCCACAATTAGGTAAAAATGAAACACAGATCCAATATTTTGATCAAGGGAGAAGTTCTCCTCCTACTTTTTATATTAAATTTTAGCACCGAAATGTTTGATACTTAATTTATCAAAATAGCCCTTATGTTTGCGGCAAGCTGATAAACACATGGAGATGCTTGCCAACTTGAAACAAAACTTATTCATATTAGCAGATAAATAATACATCTATGATGAATTGAGTGCATTGGGGACTGACATAGTTATGA
>BRYE01000006.1:14903897-14906397 GCA_030159115.1 Actinidia arguta var. hypoleuca | reverse complement strand
CATGCACGTGACTAACTGAGCAAGATTAGATAAACTCACTCTCTCTCTCCAACGCCCCACGCCCAACTCCAAATCCCCATCTATCTATCTATCTATCATCCCTCTCTCTCCCCCTTCCTTTTCCTTAAGTACCGTTTGATGTTTTTTCTTTTCGCGAATGTTGGGTTTCTTAAAATCTTGTTGATAGTTGTTAAATTTGTATTAAAATTTATAAATTATTAAGTTTTTAATTTTGAACTTGTTAATTATTTGTGTTTAAATTTGATGATGAAGTGGATCCGTTTATGAAAGCCCAAAAAATTTGCAAAAAAAACAAAAGAAAATTAAAAAACCAAAAGACCAAGCCAAATCCCATGTAACCGAATGGTTCAATTTTTGTACTAGAGGTATAGATTTCGATTTTAAAATTCTACAAACCGAAATTTTCGGTTAGATTTCATAATTTCTCTCAAAATCGAACCAATCGACCCGATTACACCCCTAATCTCAGGTTCGAAACAAAGGCCATCAACTCATGCATTGGGCCAGTTTGTACAGGGGTTGTCACCAGCTTTAATAGCACCCTTTGTTAGTGGACAATGAAATTGGTTTCTCGGATTAGTTGGTCCTTGGACTGGGTACCGAGTTATTATTATAAAAAAATTACAATTTATTTGGAAATAATTTTCATAATTCCATTTTTTAAAATTACCACTGTCCTTTTGCTTTATATCAAAAAAAAACTAAACTAAACTTCCTTTCTAGCGTGTAATTCATGACGCATTTTTTATTTAATGCAAGTATTGATATGTAAACTTAACAGATATTGTTGTAGTAAAAATATGGGAGAGCAACTAACAGTCAGAATTGCTCCTCTGCCTCGGCGCTGGACCTCGTCTAAAACTAGGGCGACCTGCACACTAGTGAACAAAAATAATCGACCGGGGTGAGGCCACTCAAAACCCCTCCGACGCATGAATCAAACCAAGGCAATCAAGAAATAAGTTAAGGCAGTATGGAGAGCACAATAATAAATGTGTGTGGTGCCTGTGTTGAGCGTATCTTTTTGTAATGGAGGAACGACCTTTATATAGATGGAGTAATGAGCCGTGTAAGTGAATCACGGCGAGTTCCTTGGAAGGATAAGTATGGGAGGATATCCCAATAATCCAGAGATTAACATGAGGATGCCATCTGGTGAGCAATCCATAATTTTAGGTGTTGTGATGGAGATGGAGTCTATTAGAGATGGTTCCCTAGTCGTGGTGGAATTCTCATGGAGATGGACTGATTAAGAGTAAGGATAATGGAGAAGTCTTATGGAAATAGTCTTCTGATGGAGATGAAGTACTTTTTGAAGAATAATTCTTTATGGAGACGTCTCTCTTCGGGTGAGGTAAACCACCTCGCCCAATAATGATCCAGAAGAATCGTTTGTGTTAGGCGAAGTGGAGTTAAGTTCTTTTTTAATAACATGAGACGACTAAGAAAGTGAGTGCTGTGACCCCAATGGCGACGTGCACCACTTGGAATATTTAAAACTTAAGAGGTGGCATGTATTTTTCTCACATCAGTAGCCCCCCCACTCAAAGTGCCTAGATATTCGGGATCTTTAAGTAAATGCATTAAATGTCAGTCATGGAACCACATGGGCACACATTAATTACGCTCCTCCCCTCGTTGGGACATGTGGGAGAGGGTATTAATATCTACAAGAAAGTTTGGACAAAAAAAGCGACGCGATAATGATGAATTTTGGCAGGATAGGCAGTTTTGAGCTCGAATTTCAAAAGGTCGCATAATCTGAGACGTTGAAGCAAATGGATCTCAACCGTTGGTATTTCCTATATATAGAGGGACCCACCCATTCATTTACACATTTCTGTTTCTGCTATCAAACCACTGCTCTCGCTGTGACTTTCTCCTCGTTCTCATTTGTGGTCGTCCTTCTTGCTCCGATTTTCTTCTCGTCTCTGCTTGTGGTCATCTTCCCTTGTCTAGCACAGTAAGTACCTTGACTAAATTCTCATTCTTGCTCTTTTTATGTCTTATAGGCCTACGGTTAGCCCAGCAGACTTGGAGTCTTTGCCTTCTTGGATATCGGACCATCTAGGAGAAGAATCGTCATATATTACTAACGAAGTAAAACAATCTCTTAGATCGCCTATGGAAGAACCATCGTCCCCTGAGGTCGCCCCCTGAGGTGATATTCATCTTTCAGTAGGAAAAGAACATAATATTATGACTCCCGAGGAGCTAGACTTGCTCAGAGAGACTTATTCGTTTTCTCAGAGTGTACAAATTAGACTTCTTGAGGAAAACAAAACCATTCTTTCAACTCGCCCTGGCGAGGTGGCCTTTTATGAGGCTGCCTTTTCCGCGGGCCTTCGCTTTTCCATTCATCCTACTGTTAGGTTAATTTTAATGTTTTATAATATCTGCCCGGCTCAACTCGTCCCCAATGCTTGGCGAAGTATCATCGGTGCCCTTGTGTTGTGGCGAGGGTATAAATATTCGATGA
>BRYE01000006.1:14893897-14898897 GCA_030159115.1 Actinidia arguta var. hypoleuca | reverse complement strand
GAACAAGTCCTGCACCACATCCGTGTTGATTTGAACACCCATCTACAAATAACCTCCATCTCTCAAGATCCTCGCCTAAGCTGCCGAGGTTCTTATCCAAGCTGCCGAAGCTCTCATACGAGTTTGGAATCTCTTTCTTCGAGAAGACGTCTAGATCAGTTTCATGAGTGGATTTAGCCACAAAGTCGGCTAAGGCTTGGGCTTTTATTGCCGTTCTTGATTTGTAGTCAATATGAAATTCGTTCAACTCGATGGACCATTTCAGAAGTGTCCCCAAGGTGTCTGGTCGTTGGAGAATTTGCTTTAGTGGTTGGTCAGTCAGCACGGTGATTAGATGGGCTTGAAAATAATGGCGAAGCTTTCTGGAGGCGATCAGAAGGGCATAAGCGAGTTTTTCTATCTTTACGTATCTATTCTCAGCACCCATAAGGATTTTACTAATATAATATACCAATTTTTGAACTCGATTTTCTTCTCGGATAAGCATAACACTTATTGTAGTTGACGAGATGGATAGATACACAAATAATTCTTCACCTGTGGTCGGCACCACAAGCAAAGGGGGCGATTCCAAGTACTTTTTGAGCTATTGGAAGGCTTCTTCCGATTCTTCAGTCCACTAAAAAAATTGATTTTTTCTTATAATTTTGAAGAACGCCAAGCATTTGTCAGTCGATTTAGAACAAATCAGTTGAGGGCAGCAATTCGTCCAGTTAGTTGCTGAACTTTATGGATATTCTGGGGTGAGCTCATTTTTAGTAGAGGATTTGATTCAGATTTGCTTCAATCCCTTGTTTGGTTAGCAAGAATCCTAAGAATTTTCTGGACGATACGCCAAAAATGCATTTGAAAGAATTTAACATCATCTGGTGTTTCCTTAGAATGTTGAAAGCCTCTTCAAGGTGGGCGATGTGGTTGACTGCTTTGACACTCTTGATGAGCATGTCGTCTATGTATACTTATATGGTTTTTCTGATTAGTTCCTTGAACATCTTGTTTACTAATCTTTGATATGTTTTTCTGACATTTTTCAGATCAAATGGCATGACCTTGTAGCAGTACAATCATCGTTCCGTGATAAATGAAGTCTTCTCTATGTCGGGGGGGGGGGGGGGAACATCTTGATTTGGTGATATCCTAAGAAGGCATCCATGAAATTAAGAAGCTCATGCTTAGATGTGGCGTCAACTATTAAATTAATTTTTGGCAGAGAAAAATTATCTTTTAGGCATGCCTTGTTGAGGTCAGTGAAATCAATGCATACTCTCCATTCTTCTCCTTTTTAGGAGCGACGACAACATTGGCTAGCTATTGCAGGTAATGGGCTTCTTTGATGATTTTTGCTTTGACGAGTTTGGTTACCTCCTCTTCAATCACTCTTAAGCGCTCAGGGGCGAATTTTCTTCTCTTCTGGCGAACTAGAAGATGTCCGAGATTGGTATATAATTTATGCATGGCGACTTGGAGATCAATACCCAGGACGTCGTCCTGTGACCAGGTGACAATGTCATAATTTCTTTTCAAAAATTCCACTAAAGCACTATGCATTTCATTGGCAAGTTCAGTTCTAATCATAACGTGGCGATCAGGATATTCTGGGTGTATGGAGATTGGAGTAGTTTCTTCGAGGGGTTTGGTGTTTTCGATTTCTTGGGGATCCAACAAGACAACCTGTCCCACCTCATCCCTCAAGAGTCCCTCAAGAGTTCCATCTCGCCACCAAGGAGGTTTCAATCTTCATAGCTGAAATAAAACATTGTCTGGCCACTTTCTGGTCGCCCCTTACTTCGCCCACCCCTGTTGAAGTGGGAAACTTCATTTTTAGGTGGTAGGTTGAGGTGATCGCCTTAGTTCTGCCTAGAGTTGGGTGACCTAAAATTGCATTGTAGGGGGAGGGGCAATTTACCACGATGAAGTCTTGCCAAACGGTGATTTGGCGAGGTTCTATTCCCAAGGTTATCGGCAAACCACCCAAGCGAATGAGTCGCATTTCCTCCGAAACCATCCAAGGGTGTAAGGAAAGGGTGCAATTTATCGAGTCCTATCTTCATCTTTTCGAATGCCGACATGAATAGGATATCAACCGAATTACCATTATCAACCAAGATTCTTTGGACGTTGAAATTGGCGATGATGGCTGAAACGACCAAGGCATCGTCATGAGGTAAGTGTAGACCTCTCAAATCATCATTATTAAAGGTGATTGGTGAGTGAATATCGGCCATTGACCAGGAGAGGTTATATATTTCTTCGGACACCCTACCAGTACTTCTGGCATGCCTTTTCCTGGATGAATTTGAGCTTTCTACGGATCCCAATCCGTCGTGGATCACTTGTATATCTCTAGTAGAAGGTCGGTTGTCGCCATATCTTTTTTTTGGTGAATTGGGGGGAGGGCGATCACTGACATACTTTCTCAGATATTCTCATTTAATAAGGTCGGCTATTTGCTCCTTCAGGTGAAAGCAGTCTTCTGTGTTAAGGCCATGGTCTCGGTGAAACTCGCAATACTTGTTCTTGTTTCTCTTTCGGGGATCAGTTTTGATTTTTGAGGGCCACTTGATGAACTCTTTGTGCTTAATTTCTATAAAAACTTGGGCAATAGGAGCATTAAGTGGGGGTAACACCAATTCTGTGCGACGTGGTGGGGTACGAGGTTGCCTTTTGTTGGTCCATCTTGAGTCTCAGTTGGGCTTCTTGTTCCTTGGTTCATCGTCTCTGTAATCAGTTCACCTTGTATCAGGCTCTTTTCTTTTATGGTCATTTTTTTCTCTTCGCCTTCGTTTGGCCTCGGCTAGTTCCTCCGCGGCGATGCACGTATTATCTTTACTTTGGAGAACGAACAACGTTTCTGGAATATTTTTGGATAAGGAGTCGAATAAGGGACCAGGGCGAAGTTCTTCCATCATTGCCATGACGACTACTTTGTCACTGGGATCTTCAACTTCCAATATGGTCTGGTTAAATCATTTCACATAATCCTTCAGGTTCTCCGTTTTCTTCTGGTGAATGATAAAAAGATGGGACGCGTTTTTATGCCTGATTCTGCAGCTTATAAAATTGGCGACGAAAAGCCTACTCAGATCGCCAAATGAATTGATGGTTCCAGGAGATAATTTCCGGAACCACAACCCCGCCAACCCTTTAAGCGTAGCAGAGAAAGCCTTGCAAAAGATTTCGTCTGAGTATCCTTGGAGATACATCAAATTCTTATATGAATCCAGGTGATCCATTGGGTCTGTTTTTCCCTTGTAGACCCTAAGCTGAGTAGGTAGTTTGAATCTAGATGACACCTTGGCTCTCATTATTCTTTGAGTAAAAGGCGACTCAGTTTGTTTAATCAAAGCATTTACGGTTATCGGGGCGGTGGTCTTCTTGTTGATGGCATCTAGGCGGGCGTCTAGATCCTTGATCTTTTGAGAAGTGGAATTATTTTGGCGCCCGGGTACCTGATGGACCCGACGAGGAGACCTACCTCGCCTTCCAGCTCTAGTGTTTTGCTGGATGATCGCGATTCTAGTGAAGAGCTCCTTTCTTGTCGGGGGCGAGGACTAGGAGAACGCCGCCGCCTATCTCGCCCGGTACTACGTTGGCTTTGAGATTCATTGTTTCCCGATGGATGAGAGTGACGAGGAGGTGCCGGAGGAGGAGGTGGCGGGTTATTTGCGGTGAGGTGCTGTATTAGGAGGGTGTTATTTTCGTTCATGATTCTCATCTGTTCGGCCATACCACGTATCTCATAATGAAAGCCCTCTAGATCTAAAGCTTGGCTAGTGTTATCCATTGGACGACTTTGTTATCTAAAGGGCTGCTAGTGCTTGGTCTGGATAATAATTGGCTGCACAGGTGCATAAGATAAATAGAACTATCGTTCCCACAGACGGTGCCAAACTGTTGTGGTAAAAATCTAAGAGAGCAACCAACAGTCAGAATTGCTCCCCGGCCTCAGTGCTGGACCTCGGCTAAAGCTAGGGCGACCTGCACACTAGTGAACAAAAATAATCGGCCGGGGTGAGGCCGCTCAAAATCCCTTCAGCGTATGAATCAGACCAAGGTGATCAGGAAATAAGTTAAGGCAGTATGAAGAACACAATAATAAATGTGTGTGGTGCCTGTGTTGAGCGTACCTTTTTGTAATGGGGGAACAATTTTTATAGATGGAGTCATAAGTCGTGTAAGTGAATCACGGCGAGTTCCTCGGAAGGATAAGTATGTGAAGATATCCCAATAATCCGGAGATTAACATGAGGATGCCATCTGGTGAACAATCCATATTTTTAGGTGTTGTGATGGAGATGGAGTCTATTAGAGATGGTTCTCTTGTCGTAGTGGAATTCTCATGGAGATGGACTGATCAGGAGTAAGGATAATGGAGAAATCTTATGGAAATAGTTTTCTGATGGAGATGAAGTATTTTTTGGAGAATAATTCTTTATGGAGACGTCTCTCTTCGGGTGAGGTAAACCACATCGCCCAATAGTGATCCGGAAGAACCCTTTGTGTTAGGGGAAGTGAAGTTAAGTTTTTTTTAATAACACGAGGCGACCAAGAAAGTGGGTGCTGTGACCCCAATGGCGACGTACACCACTTGAAATATTTAGAACTTAAGAGGTGGCGTATATTTTTTCTACATCAGATATAAATAAGAATAATGGAGTTTGTTTGTTTTTTTGAAAAGGGAAATACGAAGATCATTTTTCATTTATTTTCTCTCTTTGCAGTCATAGAGTTTTTTAACCCCCATTTGGAATAATCTTTATTAGTAGCTCTTAGCTTTTTTGAAAGCTAAAATTTAGTAAACATATTGCTTTTCCGGGGGGAGCTTAGCTCAAGCATACTACAAAACACAAACCAAACATGAGCTTACCTCCTGTAGGGCTGAAGAGATGGGCCGTTATAGTTATTGGGCTAATTGAAACTTCCTATATATCATGGCCCAACTTAGATCTGTGGTCCAAGCCACTTGATTCGTTGTTTGACATTGGGCTTAAAATTTGTGG
>BRYE01000006.1:14866397-14868897 GCA_030159115.1 Actinidia arguta var. hypoleuca | reverse complement strand
GCTTCCTTTTAGATGTACAAAATCTCTCCGATAAGTTTATGAACTGTTTATGTTACGATAGAAACCCATCTTAAGTATCTGTAAATAAATTGAATTTTGGTTACTTAGTCCTAGTTACGTACATGTCATCTCTATGCGCTTGAACTACTGTTTGGTGGAAGATTAATTATTTCAGATATCACATGGATATAAAATTTCAGTTACTTTTATCCTCTTTAAATCTGTTTTTCTTGATGGGTGGTCTTGGGAAGATTGGATGGGGTTGCAGGTGGTGGTTGTGTACCTGTAAAAGGTTGGTGCGGGTCTTGTTCGCGAGGATGAGCCATCATGGTTTTGATACAACCCACCTTCACCGCCACAAAACCCATCCCACCATTCCTCCCCCACCTCGTTAACACCACCAGCACTCCTACTCTTCGACCATCACTATGAACACTACCAACACTACTGCCACTATACATCCACCATCACTACGGGTACCACGGTCACCCTTGTCCCACCACCTCCCCACAACAAACCACCATCACCGCCACCCAACCATCACCCCTCTACCATCTCCACATCCCACCTCCACCCACCTCTAACAGCACTACAACAGCAATCATTTAGATATACTTTTAAATTCAAGACACTAAAGTATGTTAAATAAAGAGAAATAAAATAGTAAAAAAGAGAAGTATTTTATAAATCTTAAACATAGGAACTTATTTATGTATTTATTACTTATTTTGTATATCAATTGATTTTTTTTTAAATTTGACATTTTTTCAAAAATCTAAAAATACTAAAAGCCGGACCCTTCCAAGCTCTGTAGCTAAAGCTCTCTTCGACTTCCAGAACGCTCTCCCTCTCTCATACATTCGTGAACTGACACTGTTTACTGTTTTCTTTTGCCTTCTCTCAGCTTCCCCAAAACCAATGGCTAGGGCTCCGACCAAGCAAGGTCGTGATCAAGCTCTGGTACCCCCCTCTCTTCTTTTGATTCTCAAATTAGTTTGGATTGTACGTATCTATATAATTGTACAAGTAGTGTAGTTGACGGACTTCTGAGGAATCAAAAGTGAAATTGATTGTGATTGTGGTAACACACACACACACACACACACACACACACACACACACACACACACACATATTATGTATGTATGTGAATTGTTGCTTTCTGTTGTTTCACTGTTTGGTCGATCAGATTGCTGAAAAATCTTGGAAATATGGAATGTTGTGCTCAATGTTGTTTTACTGTTCCTAAGATGAAGAAGATGAAGAGGAATCGCATTTGGGGGAAATAGTTTGAGCTGTGGCGCTTTGCTTGATTTTCTACGTTACAAAGAGGATAGTTTCTTACGATTCATATTGGAATTTTATTGTCATTCCCAATAATTTTTTCATGATCAAATGGACTGGGCAACTTATTATTATTATTATTATTAATCTTTTTATCTTTTAGAGTGACAACTTGTACTATTTCTTCAGTTCTGAAAGGTTGCAAGTCTTGCCCTCTTTCTCTTGTGAGACTGATTTTATTTGCAGGAATTTGCAATTCAAGTGAAGTTTGGTGAAAATAAAAAAATAGAAAATAAGGAAGTTAATCTCGTTCTTCACTCCTCTTTAGGCTACCTCATGAATTTGGCCCAGTAAGTACTTGGTATATGTGGGACGGGGTAATAAATATACCTGCTCATTGTTCTCTTTAGGGTCAAATGACTGATTGATTGTCAGAGACTTCTGGGAATTGAGTAATTTAAAACTGCCTATTTCTGCATTCTTTAATTTCTTTGCAACTGTTCAATCCACCAGGATTTCCAAGGATTTCTGAACGACTTGCAGGATCGGGAGATGTCGGTTAATGGCAAAGACAAGAAAGTTAAAGCACAAGATCTTGACAAGGAAAAGTTGGTAATTGTACTACTCATCACTCTTATGTCTTTTCCATTTTTAAATGGGTCATTTCTTTTCGTGTTACCTACGAGTTACATTGGTGAATGCCATTTCATCAAATTTTAGAGTATGTATTGTATAATTGATGAGTATGTATTTTAGAGTAGATTGTGTCTGGCTATGTGTAAATCTATGTGAGAAATTTTGATTGTCGTCCTTGAAGGTGTCATCTTCACAGAAGGTTGGAGTAGTTGGTGAGGATAGAAGATGCATGACAAAATCATCGGCTTCTGATGATTCAAGTATCACAAGACAGTATGATTACTTGAGAAATTATGATTCAGTCAGTCATTTATCAAGTGCTTTCATGATGGAAGGGAGTTCTCCCGATGCTGCATCAGAGAAAGAGTTGGTATGATTTCTTCTATTAGTTATTTTTTTATAATTCACAATGCAAATGTATAGATATATATCATTGATATTGGCACACATTTTTTTAGTAAGTACTGACATGGATTCTTTATTAATTTACAGGGTAATGAGTACTTTAAACAGAAGAAGTTTAATGAAGCAATTGACTGCTATTCTAGGAGCATTGCATTATCACCAACTGCAGTAGCTT
>BRYE01000006.1:14841397-14851397 GCA_030159115.1 Actinidia arguta var. hypoleuca | reverse complement strand
CCTGTAACATCAGTTAACAGAAGTTGTAAACCTTAATATCCTCATTTTCTCTTTCTCTCTCTCTGATGAATTAAACCCACAAATCTATACATGGGGTGGGGTGGGGGGAGGGAGGACTAGCAGATTGTTGTGGTAGGGGAAGAGTGAGGGGATCGCTGTAAGGGGAAGGGAAACAAAGGAGGGGTGGTGGTAGAGGCCTAAGAAAGAGAAACAATAGACAATAGAGAATTTGAAGTTTTTTTTTAGAAGCATCATTTTTTTCCCCAGAAAACTTAGAAGATTTTATGACAGCATTTTTTGTGATAAAAGCATGACTCACTATCTATTTGCTTGAGTGGTATGCACTTGCTGGGTGAAAAATAAATTGGGGGCCGGGCCGGGGATTGGGAGTAATCCGCTCATGGCCCATACCACAAGGGGCAAAGTGAAATTTTCCCTTCCTAATTTCAAAATTTGTGTTTAGGTTGAGCAAAATTCTGTTTACTTTATTCATGACAAAGCCTTCATTCCACATCCTTTTCTAATCCCCCTGTCACTATCACGTATCAAATTAGATGGGTCAGTTTCATAAAGGCAACATTTACAAGAAATGAGGTTTCGATCTTCGAATGGTTGGAAAAAAGAAACCAGAACAATCTATCAGTGCCAAGTCTTAGCTTTAATACACTACAACTTTGATCCAATCAAAGAGGAAATAAATAGATGTCTTTATCTTGTTCAAATGCAAGCAATTTCATCAATAGCAAGTTTTCGGAACTTAGCCTATTTGCTTGGGCCTATGTTACCACAAAAATTGCTAATATTCTAGCGATTTAGGTATCGAACACATATTGCGAAACATAATATAAATTACGTTTCAAAATGGTGAATTTAGCGGTCCAAGTAATCCCCAAAATGTTTTCTACTTATTTCATAAAAAATTTCCTTGAAGAGAAAAATTAATTGTCATGAGAAAGTGTAAAAAAATGGTCATAACACACCTACGTATGTATTTAATTATATGGATAGTTTAAAAAGTATTACTGTGTTTATACATTTTAAAGGTATAACCTATAAAGACCTATTGTATTTTCGTTTTCGATTCTCATACCCAAGGGCGGATCTACCAAGGGCAAGTGGGGTCAATTGACCCCACTGGAAAAAAAAATTGCATTTTTAGTCTACAAAAAAAATTACACTATTATTCCAAAATTTTATGATTTTGACCACACTGAACTAATCTCCTGACTCCTTCTCATACCAAAAAGTTCGGCATTCCTAAGTAACATAGGTTTGTGCATAATCTTATCTAGTGCTGAAGATTTTCCTCACCTTAGGTCAGCAAATAGTTTTGAAACTATTGGTGTTGTATCAAGCACTGATATGCAAGAAATTTAAGCAGTTGACACATCGATTTATTTCCTCGTAAAGAATGATTGGTATACACAAGTCGGATCCAAAATAACGTGACAATGGCAGTGGCATTTGTTTGGAAATGAAACATTTTAGTAGAAATTCTACCTAAAATTATTTTATATGTTATTGGCAGAACGGTAAGATTGCTCCGTTGTGACCTGGTGGTTACGAGTTCGAGTGGCGGAAACAGCCTCTCCCCATTTGTAAAGTATAACGCTGCATAAGTCCAACCATCCCTAGACCCCACAATGGGGGAGCCCTCGTGGACTGAGCTAGCCCTTATCCTCCCTCATAATATGCATCCATCAACTTTGCACCAATCTCAGCTTTGTACAGAGACAATAGAGAAGAAGACACGCGAACCTTAATGATCTTCCCACTTCAGCTGCAACAAATGCAAAAGTTCCTTTTTTGGCACAAACTGTCAACTGCTATGACAATGACCTGAAGAAAGAGAAAAACAACCACTATATCGATCATTAAAACCATTGTAAAGGTATAGAGTAAATTTCCGTTCAACACAATAACAAGGCATCCTCTTCTTAAGTTCATAGAGCACAAAAGAAGATTAAGACAGCGTATGAGACAGAGAGCAACAAAGATTTGAAGCCCCCCAATAATAATTCTTATCTACGAATGACATTATCAACACCTAAATCATCACTATAGTTTTAATATGGCGACAAAAAGATGACAAAAAGCATGACAAATGGTCATTAGTCATTACAAGTAGGCGACTTATGCCTTGGCTCCATTTACTGTTTTCGCAATTGGTTTTCTTTATTATTCATTAGTCTCTTCTTAGTGCCCTTGTATAACCTAGAATGGCCACATCTGAAGGGTATAATGTCAACATTTCATGTCATTGAATCTTTCAAATTCAACTTCCTAAGATGAGAGATAGTGCTCTTTACGTTCATCAATAAACCCCTTTATGCTATTGCTTGCCATGCATAAAATGCTTTGCAACTTGAGTGATTTAGCACTTCCTTTAACCTCCCTTTTCCAAAACTTTTAAGAGATTCTAATATATAGTGCTTCAAGTTGTATAGATTTGTAAGCAATTAAGTCCACTATTTTACATGTTGAGTAGCTTAACCGACATTTGTGCAAGCATGTATGGTAGATGAGTTTAATAAGAGTTCAGTATCGATTCTATTTTTTAGAACAACATACACTCAAATGGATAAATGAAAAGGAAACCCTTGGTTAAATGGCCTTCTCTTTTCTAACTCAACTTGCCCTATATCCTCCTAACATGAGTACGGCTAATGCGAAGAAACAATTATGAGATTCGACAAACTTTTCATCTTTTGTGTCTTTTTCATCAAGTGGGTGTTTGTGCGTTTGTGACAACTAAAATATTTCAGTCTTTCACATAGAAGACAAAATGGATTTGTAGTCTTCACCAATAACTGGCAAAGTGAATCTATTTGTGTATGGCTCCAGCGCTGCACAGCTGGTTCGAGTCACGGGAATCAATCTACAACAAAGATGAAGCACCGACGCACCTAATAAGACTCCGTATCCGTGTCCGACACGCATGGGACGCAATACTCTGGGGACACACCAAGTATCAATTTTATTAATTTTTCTTATGGAGACACGCCAGAGACCTATTTGGGATACAATTGAGACACGGCAGAGTACTTTTTAATAAAGTTATTTTAGGAGTCAAAATGACCACTTAATAGGTAGAGAACATAGTTTTTATTCATAAAAATCTCCATTTTTTACTAAGTAGAAACTCACAATATTGTCAAGGACAGATTAAGATGTGAGATATAACCAAAGATAAATGTGACTCCCATGATGATAATATATATATAAAAAAAAAAAATTCATGTCCCTTCCGTATCCATATCTTAATTTTTTAAGAATTGTTACGTCCGGTGTAGTGTCCATTTCCGTGTTTCTTAGGGTATGAGGCCTATCTAGAGTCTCTCCTAGACCTTGCTGTAACTAGAAACGTTGTGTATTGATTACGTAGATATTATTTTGGTGGGTCTAGCAGTAGCACCACTCTCCTCCATATCAACTCCTCCTTTGTGCTGGCACTTTTGCAACAACATTTATCATTGATTTCATCCATGCTATTTATTGATCCATACATCCTCAAATGTGCACAACATAAAATGGAATGGTTCCATTTGAAGTATCATCAAAGACACCATTCAGACATATTCATGATCCATTGCGTTTGCAAGTTCTTTGGCTATGTATTAAGTCAAAAATTCACTGTAGCCACTAGCCTATAGAAACATGGCAATCATATATGCGCCAACATGGTATCAAATCCGATCGAACTTTGGAGATAGACCTCTTCTGTGCATTAGTTCATCCAAATAGTTGCGGAAGCTTTGCCTCTCTAGTTTCTTGCTTCTTCCCCTGCGGAGTTACCTTGAAATGGCCATTTTATCATGCAACGATTTCTTCTACGCTACCAAACAAGCCCACCACATTAACTCCGTGGGTAGCCTCAAAACTTGCAACAAGGGTTCACTGTGTAAGCAGAAAATAGGCCACATGGTTTAACAGAAGAGGTGACAAGTAGTGGTGGTGAATCAAACTAAGACCGATGTCCCAAATCCCAATCGATCTGGATAAAAATAGTTATAGAAAAAGCACGGTTAGGCTGCGTATTACCTATTATGATATTAAGTCTGAAAGACTCCGTCGTAATCAGGATCCTAAAGTAAATGGGTATAACCTTGTAAAGGTTATTTAAGTGCAGTGTATAACCAAGCCTGCAAGGGTGGTCAGAGACTCGGGGCTGAGCAGTTAACTTGGTCTTCTCCAAATATTTCAAAAAAAATTCCTTTGATTGCCACATGGCGTGTCAATATGTATCTAGGCGTGTCCAAAACACAGATACGTGTTCGACACAGATACAACATCCATTTAGGCGAGTTGGTACTTCATGGAGTAACCTTAAACAGAATACTTAGAGAGTTTCTCGAATTTAAAAAGACCAATTTGTGACTCTTCCCAAAGTCACGTCTAAACAGTTTGAATTCAAACTATTCCTAACAGTAATGAACTGCCTCTAATAGTCAGATTTATAACTGTCATCATGGTTGTTTAATTTCATCCATCCGATCAAGCTCCTAATCTCACCATTACCAGCAACTGTGATTTTCACCATCTGATTGTGTTAATACTGCATATCAACCATCCGATCGCTGATGATCACATTGGAAAAAAATGAACGGTTTTGATCACATGCCACAAATGCACGTGCCACGTATCCAAGTGCACCACTAATAGCGCCATGTGCGCGAGGCCACGAGCATGTGTTGACAGTTGCACTGTCCTAAGGGTGCACCCTTGCACCCAAACATAGTGTGAAGCACATGCTTTAAGGTAATCAATGCTTATTGGTTGACATTTATAAAGACTTTCCTTCTCCATTTACTTTTTAACCAAGCTCTTTGAAAAACACCCAAAATACACACATTTTGAAAGTATTTTATGACTCCCTAATAAATTTCAGTCTCACTACAACATAATAACTCATAGTTGTATTAGATCCAGATTCTCTGAAGAATAATGTACAAATATTTTGAAGATCGCATTGTTAGGAAATAATATTAGTATTATTTATGTCTTTTATTATTTTTGTGTTATTTTAGGCTAGCCTTTTATTCCTTTTATTTCCTTGCCTATATAAGGCTTACTTTTGTAATATTCTCATAAGTTTTGTTAATACAAACCCTAGCCGTCTCTTTTTTTCTCTATCTCTCCCTTGCAAATTCTATCATGGTATCAGAGCATTGTTAATGAAAATACTGTCGATCCAATCTACGCTGTTCGGGGATCCAACTCACCGGTGAGTTGGCTGGGGGTTGCAGGGGGCAGCGCGCCCCTGCCCGGGGTTCGGGGTGGAACCCCGATTTTTTTTTTTTGAGTTTGATTCGCGATTGTTGGTTCGTAGTCAGTTCCGATCTGACCTAGTTGATTTGTTTTCGATTTCGTTTTAGTCTATTGGTTCAATAATCGGATCTGTTTGCAATGGCTGGTGAAAGAGACGACTCTCTGCAATCGATCAGTGTTCGGTTGAATGGCAAGAACTATTCCTACTGGTGTTACGTTATGAAGAATTTTTTGAAGGGCAAGAAGTTATGGCGCTATGTCAGCGGGGTTTCGATCAAGCCAACGGATGACAAAGCTAAGGATTATGCAGATTTGTTGGATACTTGGGAGGCCGACAATTCAAAAATCATTACTTGGATAAATAACTCTGTTGAGCACTCTATTGGTACGCAATTGGCCAAGTATGACACAGCCAAGCAGGTTTGGGATCACTTGGCTAAGTTATACACGCACTCAAATTTTGCCCAGCGGTATCAATTGGAATCTGATATTCGTGCAGTGCAGCAGCAGGATATGACTGTGCAAGAGTTTTACACGACTCTTACTGGTCTATGGGACCAGCTTGCTCTCACAGAGCCTCTATCTCTACAGAGTAATTCTGATTATATTCTTCATCGAGAAGAGCAGCGGCTTGTTCAATTTTTGATGGCTCTTCGATCTGACTTTGAGGGTATTCGTGGTAATATCCTGCATCGAAGCCCACATCCGCTTGTTGATGATGTGGTTAGTGAGTTGTTGGCTGAAGAAACTCGTCTCAGGACCTTGGCTGGCAAGGGAATTCTTGCTGTTCCTAATCATTCTGTTTTGGCTGTCCCTTCGAGATCATATTCTAGCAATCAGAATCGTTCTTTCCAGAAGCGTACATATAATGATGAGTGCAATTTTTGCAAGCAAAAAGGTCATTGGAAAGCTCAGTGCCCTAAGTTGTTGAATCAGTCCCCTGTATCATCTCAGCAGCAACGCAACCATAAGCCTCCACAACACTCGAATACTGCAGCTCCTGTTCCAGAGGTTGCATTGCCGCTAAATCCCAATATGGTTGCTTTTGCAGATCAATTTCAGAAGTTCCTCTCTACTCAGGCTCAGTCACACCAACCACCATATGCCATGTCTATTACCTCTTCTACAGGTCTGTCCTCATCGGGTCCCTCAGGTACAACTACATCCCTATGGATTTTAGATTCTGGTGCCTCTAACCATATGTCACCAGATTCTTCTGTGTTTAGTTCTACCAATCAATCTTCTTTTCCTGTTTCTGTTATTACAGCTGATGGATCTCCTATGCCTTTGTCTTTTATTGGTTCTGTTTGCACGCCTATATTGTCTCTTTCTGATGTTTATTGTATTCCATCTCTTAAAATGAATCTTGCTTCAGTTGGTCAGTTGTGTGATTCTGGATTTTCTGTTCACTTTTCTTCCACCTCTTGTTTTGTGCAGGATCCACAATCCAAGAAGCTGATTGGGACAGGCCATAGGAAGGGGGGATTATATGTCTTGGATGAGCTGAAAGTGCCTGTTGTTGCTGCTTCCACTCCTGATTTGTCCTCTTTTCGTCTTAATAAAGATTCTTCTAGTTTTTACTTGTGGCATTCTAGACTTGGTCATGTTTCGGCCCCTCGTTTAAAATTTTTAGCTTCTAAGGGTTGTTTGGGAAATTTGCATGCTCATGATATTTCCGATTGCAGTGGTTGTAAACTTGCAAAATTTACCGCTTTACCTTTTAATCCTAGTATATCTTATTCTACTGCACCTTTTCAGTTAATTCATTCTGATGTGTGGGGACCTGCCCCTGTTGTCACTAAAGGAGGGTCCCGATATTATGTATCTTTCATTGATGATTACACTCGATATTGTTGGGTTTATTTCATGAAGCATCGTTCCGAATTTTTTGACATTTACATGGCTTTTAGGGCACTTGTTCGTACTCAGCATGATGCAATTATTAGATGCTTTAGGGCTGATTTGGGCGGGGAATATACTTCCAATGCATTTAAAAGATTACTCTTATCTGATGGTACAGTGCACCAATCTTCTTGCACTGATACTCCAGCTCAAAATGGGGTTGCTGAAAGGAAACATAGACACATTGTAGAGACAGCCCGTTCCCTTTTGCTATTTGCCAGTGTTCCTAGTATTTTTTGGGGGGAGGCTGTTCTTACAGCTGTACATTTGATCAATCGGATTCCGACAGCTCTTACTGCTGGAATCTCTCCTTATGAAAGGTTGTTTGGTAGTGTTCCTGATTATTCATCCTTGAGAGTCTTTGGTAGCACATGTTTTGTTCTTCGTCTTGAAGCTGAGCGCAATAAGTTGTCTGCTCGATCTGCTGCATGTGTTTTTCTTGGTTATGGTGAGGGAAGAAAGGGTTATCGTTGTTTTGATCCCGTCTCTAACAAATTTTATGTCTCTCGTCATGTTGTATTTATGGAGCATATTTCTTTCTTCTCTATTCCTTTTCCATCTCATACTGTAACTAAGGCTGATCTGATTCATATTGATCCTTTTTCTGATGATGCCGATGATGTTCTAGACTCTACTGTTTCTTCTCCTAACCAATCTCTTTTGCAGCCTTTTCCTATACATTACTCTCGTAGGTCTAACACACCTACTGATGCTCCCCCTTCTTCGGCCACCCAAGAAGCTCCTGAAGTTGTGGATTCCGCACCGCCTTCTGCCAAGCGTATTCGTAAGTCCACTCGTTTGCCTGATTTTGACTACTCATGTTACTCCAGTTACTTTACCTCTTTTCTGTCTTCTATTCACAATCTTTGTGAGCCTCAGTCATATACAGAGGCTGCTCGTGACCCTCTTTGGCAGCAAGCTATGGATGCGGAACTATCTGCTTTGCATCGCACTGGTACTTGGGATTTGGTGATGCTTCCGCCTAGTAAAAAGGCTATTGGTTCTCGTTGGGTCTATAAAATTAAGACCAACTCTGATGGTTCAGTCGAGCGTTATAAGGCCCGCTTGGTTGCTAAAGGATTTGCTCAACAATATGGCACGGATTATGAGGAGACCTTTGTTCCTGTTGCAAAAATGACCACTATTCGTGCACTCATTGCAGTGGCTTCTGTTCGTCATTGGCATATTTCTCAGTTGGATGTTAAAAATGCCTTCTTGAATGGCGATCTCAAAGAAGAAGTGTATATGATTCCTCCTCCAGGTGTTGCTCACTCTTCTGGACAGGTTTGCCACCTCAAAAAGGCACTGTATGGTCTCAAACAGGCTCCTAGAGCTTGGTTTGAGAAATTCTCTTTGGTGGTCACATCTCTTGGTTTCTCTCCTAGCCATCATGATTCGGCTTTATTTGTAAAGTCCACTTCTACAGGCCGTATTATCCTTTCCTTGTATGTGGATGACATGATTATTACCGGTGATGATATTGATGGGATTGCTGCTTTGAAGATTGAGTTGGCCCGTTAATTTGATATGAAGGACTTGGGGTCTCTTCGCTATTTCTTGGGCATCGAAGTTGCCTTCTCGCCTAAGGGTTATTTATTGTCCCAATCCAAATACACTGCAGATATTCTTCAGCGAGCTCGTCTCTCGGACACCAGGACAGTTGATACTCCTCTTGAGCTAAATGCTCGTTATGCTCCTACTAACGGCACTCTCTTACCTGACCCTACCTTGTATCGGACTATAGTTGGGAGCCTTGTCTACCTCACTATCACTCGTCCTGATATTGCACATGCTGTCCATATTGTTAGTCAGTTTGTTACTGCTCCTACCACAGTTCATTGGGCTGCTGTTGTTCGCATTTTGCGGTATCTTCGTGGGACTATTTGCCAGAGTCTTTTGTTCCCTTCGACGTCTTCCCTGGAGCTTTCTGCTTATTCAGATGCTGATTGGGCCGGTGATTCATCTGACCGCAAGTCTATTACAGGCTTTTGTGTATTTTTGGGTGATTCTCTTATTTCTTGGAAGAGCAAAAAACAACAAGTTGTCTCTCGTTCTTCCACTGAAGCAGAGTATCGTGCTATGGCCTCTACCACCAATGAGATTGTTTGGCTGCGTTGGTTGCTAGCGGATATGGGTGTCACGTTCTCTGGACCGACCCCTCTTTATTGTGATAATAAAAGTGCTATTCAGATTGCTCATAACTCAGTTTTTCATGAGCGGACAAAGCATATTGAGATCGATTGCCATACTACTCGTCAGCAACTTGATCGCGGCACGATTTCCCTGCCCTTTGTCACCTCTTCTCTCCAGTTGGCGAATTTTTTTACGAAATCTCAAACGGTGCAGCGATTTCGCTTCTTTGTTGGCAAACTCTCGATGCTGCGCGCTGCTGGATCATGAGTTTGAGGGGGGATGTTAGGAAATAATATTAGTATTATTTATGTCTTTTATTATTTTTGTGTTATTTTAGGCTAGCCTTTTATTCCTTTTATTTCCTTGCCTATATAAGGCTTACTTTTGTAATATTCTCATAAGTTTTGTTAATACAAACCCTAGCCGTCTCTTTTCTTCTCTATCTCTCCCTTGCAAATTCTATCGCATAAACGCACGAAACCATACGTGTATTGAGCAAGTTCACTACCACGTAAAACTAAAAAAGAATCCTAAAGGTTATTAAACTCAAACATGAATGTGTTAATTTGCCCCCATGTATTTTCAGGTTCAGTCGTTGCTAAAGAACAAGATTAAACAGTCACTTGCAAACAAACAAAAAAAAGACATCTGTTTCATAATTCGTAACAAACGAAGCTAGTCATGGACAAGGCTAAAG
>BRYE01000006.1:14828897-14831397 GCA_030159115.1 Actinidia arguta var. hypoleuca | reverse complement strand
AATATAAAAAAAACTTTACTTAACAAAATTATACTTTGTCCCTTAATGTATTGATCACTTTCTATTTTGACTCTTAAACAAATAATTTTGTCACAATGGCTCTTTACCTATTAATAATGTCGCTATTAGGATATATTCCTTTACCCCGTTCAAATTGTTGATAGAATGCTACATAGCTCCGTATCAGGCCCACATTACCACCATATCAACACCAATCCAAGACCTACAACAAGACCCAAAACCCAAGACCCAATTCCTAATTTCCTATTTTATGTTAATGCCCTCACCAACCAGGCTCCTCAGCCTCAGCCTTAGCCTCCCCCATTGACCATCATACACCCTAATCCATCTCCCATCCCCAACTTTCTCCTCCTCTAATGATCACTGTAAAACCACAAACCCCACAGAACAAAGCTCAGTTGATGACATTTGAATCTTAATGTGTTGTGTGGCGTTGGAAGCTCAGTCTCATAATAGGTTGAAGCTTGATGTGGAGGATTGGGGCTATGAGTGTAGTGCTAGTAGTGTTGATGGTGGTTGTAGAGACCCATAGTTAATATTAATGTTTAATTATCATAACATGTAAGTAAATGTGTAATAATGAGACTAATTATGTGATTACATGTAACATTGTAATGTATCAATATGTGTCGATATATTTTGTTCTCGGAACTAGATGTTTTTACCTTTAACCAAGAGTAGTGGAATCGACGTGTGTGTTGGAGCTTGTATGAAAGTTATTAAAGTTAGTTTATTCCATTTTGAGTACTTTGGGGATTAGAGTGTAACATTTGAGACTTAGTAGGTAATAAAGTAAACACTTAACAAACTACAGGGGCTTAAAGTGTTATTATGGGTTAAATCCTTTAAACCAGCCGACCCTCAAACTATCAAATCCATAAAAAGTTAAACCAAAATCTAAAATATAAGACACAAATATTTTTAAATCCTCTAAACTATCTTCCATTATTTATTGTTGGAACTATTTGAATTGATCTAATGGCTGAAATTTCAACTGAGACTATTTTTTCTCTACAAAAAAATATCATTTTCTTCTTCTTAAAGATATATGACCCAAATAAGTTGTGATCTAATGATAATTTTTTTTTAAGTTAGGTATATTTTTTACCCATTAAATTATTTTTTGTGGGATCCGCACAAAAAAAATTAAAATACCCATTTTTTTTTCTCTTATTTCACCCAAACTAGCAATAATTTTTTTAAATCATTGTATTTTCTAATTTGTTATCCATTTTGTAGCAATAATCTCTTCATATATTCATGCAATGTATCTCTTACCTGATGTTTATATCTTATCTACTTTCTAGGTTATAAAATTCTAACGAGTATGCTTAAGATGTGATCTTTTTTTTTTAAAAGAGAGAGTAGTACATGTGGACACGAACAATTACTAGTAAATAGACAAATTATTATCTTTCAAATGGTAAAAAAGAAAAAAGAAAAAACAGAATTTCAATAGTGCTTGTTAATGTATATATCCTATGGGTATATTAGTCTTTTTACCCTTTTCTATTTGCCTATTTATATGGCTCTCTTCCTTTGTAACTCTCTCCCTCTCTCCCTCTCTCCCTCTCTCTCTTTCTCTATTCTTCAATACACATCTTCTCTTTTGCTCTCTTTCTCTCTACTTATATGTATGTATTATATATATCTATATACATATCATCACTATTCTAACATGGTATCAGAGCCATGGTTCTCTCTATCTGATTTTCTAGTCTCTGATTATCTGTCTCTGTTTTTCTTCATCTCAAAATCATGGTTTTCGACCTGATTTTCGTTCTGCTCTATTTCTGTCCACAAAAAAAAAAAAAAAAATCTACCTAGATCTAAAATCTGAACACACCATTGTGTTCCTCGTCGAAATCTGAACTCATCCCAGCCAAGACAACCGTCAACAACCACTGCACGCACTCCCACGCGCGCCCTGAAGACGGCGCGTTCGATCCACTCTCAGCCAGTCCACCACGCACACACGCACCTCAGCCAAGCGCCTTTCAATGGTGACGTCATTCTCACGGGCATCCACGCTCCCCTGCGCGTCAGATCTACTCTCGGCGCGTCCACTACACGCGCCTTGACTATGACGTAATCCCTTCACGCCTGTGACGCCAGCCCTATCTGTGACGTCATCACTGACGCTAGCCCCACCTGTGACGCCAGCCCTATCTGTGATGCCATCACTGACGTCAAGCGCGCCTTCTATGACATCATCAATGACGTCAGCGCCACATCTGCCACCTCTGCTGCCACCTCAGCACCTGAACTACACCTCTGCTGCCACGTCAGTGGCCATCTGCCATCTCTGCTGCCACCTCAGCATCTGATATGCCACCTCTGCTGCCACGTCCGCAACTAATCTGCCATCTCAGCACCTGATCTACACCTCTGCTGCCACGTGAGTGGCCATCTGCCACCTCTTCTGCACGTCAGCACTTGAACTACACCTTTGCTGCCACTCTCCGCCTCTTCTGCCACG
>BRYE01000006.1:14806397-14811397 GCA_030159115.1 Actinidia arguta var. hypoleuca | reverse complement strand
TTGGTGTTTTGTTGAACAATATGGGGTATGTCAATTGATGAAGAGTGTAGAGCATATTATGTATTAATTTTCTTGATATTCGTATAGTCGATAGTAAAGAGATTGAAATGTTGCTTATTGGGTTGTAAGTTTGATTCTTAGTATTCCTACCCTTCCCCTAGAATAGTAGCCTCTTAAGTTGCGGGGTCGGTTCAGTGAATTAGATTTAAGGTTTATCACCCACGATTTCAAATCTAATCTTCGTACCGACAGTTATTCATCTATTAACACAAAAATTAGTAAAATGACTATTCTAAAAACCGGACCTAATTGAACCATACTCAGTGTGAATTCTTCTCTTGTTTGAGAGGGTAATTTAGATGTTTAATAAAAAAAAATACATAATAAAGACAAAAATATATAGGGTTTTTTCAATTTTTGGTGAAAAGGAAAGTGTATAAATTGTTATCTTTGTGGATATGTGTTATTGAACTTTTTTACATATGAGTTGTTTATTTAGTTGAATAAAATTCCAATATTATTTGTAAACACTCCCATCAATAAAAATAATAATTCTCATGATATTTGTAAATGCTTCAACAGATTTTAAAAAAATCCAAATTTAACCCTAGTGTTTGTGCAATATAGAGGACCAAACTAATGTTTGTCTTCACATATAGGAGAGCTCTTTGCGATTTGGGGTTTGGTAGTACACAAATCACTATAACATTGCAGTGTAATTTTTACGGGTTTATCATTATGCCATCTTCATAATTGGAATTGTTCAATTGATAAAATCTGTTGAGCATATAATCAATACAAAAAATAAGTCAATTAAACATCAGCAACCACATGATCAAATAATATTTGCCTTATAGTATATTCAAGCAAATGTGATTGGATCATGTAATTACCAAAGTTCGATCAATTTATTTTTTTTTAGAAAAAATCTACTCAACGAACTCTACAAAAATATGGTTTAAATCATTAAAATGGACTTAAGGTAGTCGACTTTAGAGGCACCGCAAGTTGTAGTGTTTTGGGGCCACAAAGGACCCAAACCCGAGCCGTTTGTGCCCAGTTTTAAATGTGTAATCTTAATTGATGTGCATGGGCAAAGCCACACTAGGGTAAGTGAGGTCAATTGACCCCACTAAAAAAAAATTACACTATTATCCCTAGTATAATTTAGTATAAATATAATTTTGACCTAATAAAAAAATAATAATTTATCCTAAATTCTACAATTTTGACTCCACTTAACTTAAATTCTAACAATTTTGACCTCATAAAAAATTAATAATTTGTTCTAAATTTTACAATTTTGACCCAACTAGACATAAGTTCTGACAATTTTCTTCCTCCTGAACCTAAGTTCTGACTCAGCCCCTGTTGACGCATGAGACTACCATAGTGTCGGGCACTACAAAATCCAAACTCGAGCCATTTGTACCCAGTTTTAAATGCGTAATCTTTGTTGACGCCTGAGAGGCGTAATCTTTGTTTGTGTCTGAGAGTAGGGCAGTGTCAAGTACTACAGGACCCAAACCCAAGCCGTATGTACCCAACTTTGAACCCGTAATCTTTATTTTCCGTGTGAGAGACTACTTTATTTACAATCAGCCATAAATGCATAATCTTATCCATTCCTTTAATTCAGTATTCATTTTCTACAAAAACGTGCCTTGATGAACTCCAACGAATCCCCCCCTCCCCTCATCATCATCCCACTTTAACCAAACTTTCCAAGGATTACTATAATTTAACCAAAGATTGTATAAATTATAGTATCAAGGTAAGATCATGCGTCAGTATATATATATATATTTCAATTAGATTGTTAAATAGCACATGGATCTAAAAAAATTAATTAATACTATTTTGATAGGACAAACATTAAGGGTGATGTGTTTTTGTAAAGTAGGTGTAAATACATTAATATCCAGCCGCCGCCACTGCCGCCGGGCCCTGTGAGCTTATATATAGATAGATAGATAGATAAATTTATTTTACCCAAAAAATATTTTTTTATGGTTTTACTCCAAGCCTATTTTGGTAATTTCAATTGTTCATCACCTAAATCTAACTGAAAAATTATCTATGCAAAAAGTTAAAATTAATCTGATATCGAAAGACGCATTCTCAATACACATTTCAATTTTTTAAAGAAATATCAAATCTTTAAGTCTGGTCACTTTATACTGAGGTTTTTCTCATAATCATAAAGGCTTAAAAGTTCCTTAAAGTTGGTTAAATCAATAAGATAATATTTTTTATAATGCCTGGGTTCGAGTCTTATTACTGCAAAGTGCAACACCATATTCCCCTATCTCCTCTATAGATTGTAAAACTAAAAACTTTAAGAATAATGGGTCTTTAAAAATTATGGAAGGTTTTTCTTCATAACTTTTTTGTTTTCAAGATTAGAATCCTCATCCATTAATGTTTGCATAAAGAGAAAAGGTGGAAATTGAACATAAATCATGTCCATGTTTTTATAGTTCAATATTTCTATTCAGGCTAATTGGGTTCGAAAGAAACTAATATGAGGTTTCTAAAGTTAACAATCGAGCAATCTCTAGTAGCCATAAGGAGATTCAAACACGTTACCCATTAAATACAAAGTTAGATCTTTACCAGCCGAACTAAATAAAAAAACATGTGACTTCAATTTAGAACAAAACACTACTCTCAAAGTAATGAATAAATTATCATAAATATAATATGAAAAGCAATAAAACATTTAAGTAATGCACACAAGAAATTTATTTGGTTGGTAATGTTAAAATAATTCCTTATACTTTTGGTTAAATTATATATAAGCAAAAATAAAAACTTGGCACAATTTTATAGCTAAGAGCAATAAATCACAATTGGAACACCACCTCCAAAAAAGCTTTACTTTTGAATAGCATATTAAGGCCAGTTTAGCCTAGTTTTTTTTTATTTTTTAGTTTGCTTTATTTATTGAGTTTTTTTATTTTTTTAATTAACTTTTTTTACTATTTGATCAAAATTTCATATTTGTTTGGTTCACTTTGACAAGATAAATTTAAAAATATAAAAAAAATGTTCAAATTTTAAAAAAAGATTCACTAAAGACAAAAAAAATAGCAAATTTCTTGAGTAAAAATATTTTTTTTTCCTTAACTAAATATTTTTCCAAATTACATGATATTTTTTACATTTTCAAGCTTCCCTTATCAAAAAATATTAAAATTTTGATCAAACGGTTTAAAAAATTTACTAAAGACAAAAAAAAAAAAAGCAAAAAGCAAAACAGGTAAAAATATCAAAAGAAAAGAAAAACTATACCAAATTTGGCCTTATATCACCCACCTTTGATGATGTCTTGATTTGGTAAATAAAGTTTTTGCTTTAAAGATCCTTTTTAAGATCACAAGTTATCCACAATTCTACGGTTAAATCTATTAATTTTGGGGAATAATAACTAGGCTCACTCCCTGTTCTCTACTTACACTTCATTTTTTTTTTTATTAAAATAAATTTACTCAAATACTCTTTTATGTAATGAAAACATTTGAGCAAGTGGGTATTTGAGTATTTTTATCTAATAAAAATAAAAATAATACAATTAGAAAGAAAAAAAAAAGGAGTGTAAAGGCCAACAAACTTACAAATCAAAATAAAAAAATAAAAATAAAAATGGGTTCCATTCTTTTTCTCCTTTTGCTTACTGTTTTCTTTTTTCATACTTACCAACCTACTAAGTAATATACTGAATAACTGTAGGGTCCCGTATGATTTTATTTTTTTATTACAATCGATAGGAGAATACAATATTATAAGTATCTAAATTACATTAAATTGTACATAGCTCACACTCACATCATACTAAGCCCAACTAATAGCCCCGTTAAGGGGACAAATAAGTGTACAAAGAATCTTTGTTTTTGGCATGATTGATTCTTGACCTTTCATTTAAAAGTGTACAAAGATAGTCAATTGAGCAAACCCCAGTTAGTTCCCATCTGATTTTACTGAGCAATAATATATATTACACGTTTTTCACTTTTTAATATTTGAATAACACATTACATTATAGTATTTCTCTATATTTTTTTAAATGAATATGTTTAATAAGGAATCAATCACGAGAATCCAAGTTAAAAGTGACACTATGGTGATAGGAAAAAAATGGCATAGTACAAAAAATTTCGTTTTTTGTTTCTTTAGTTTTGGTCATACGGCCATGTAAAATGTTATACGGCCATGTACAAAAAATTATAGTGTTTTTTACAAATATTTTTTTATAGTTAATTATACCAATTTATTTGAAAACTAGTAATTGCTCATTTCCACGGGCACTACATAAAAAAAAATCACCTTTTAAACGTACTTATTTGAGTTTTACAATTTAAAAAACAGATAAGATATAAACGTTAAATAAGAAATACATTACATGCATATACGAAGAAATACATTGCTATAAAATTAGAATAAATTAGAAAGTATAATGATTTTGAAAAAGTATTGCTAGTTTGAGAGAAATGAGGAGGGGGAAAAATGTGTTTTAGTTTTTTTGAGAGTAGGTCCTACTAAAAAATGATTCAATTGATAAAAAATATGCCATTAGTGTTTGTTTGTTTTTTTGATTTTTTGATCATTGGATCATAACACATGTGGGCCCCACACCTTTTAGAAGAAAGAAATGATATTTTTTGAAAAAAAAATAGTCTCTGGTGAAATTTTAGCAATTAAATTAACCCAAATAAATTCTAATCTTAGATAATAAGAGATAGTTTGAAAGATTCCAAAACATTTGTGTTTTATATTATATATAACACTTGATTTACACACAAGCAAAAATCTTTCATTTTATAAAACAGAGCCACATACCTTAACAATGTATAACATTTAAAAAAATAAGTAAACAAAGTAAAATGTATCAAGAAAACTGGGATAGACTACACTTTGCAACCTTACACTGTGAACAAATTTTCACTTTGCACCATTCGATTCGGATTGTATTGCCAACCTCTTACACTTAAATACTGAAG
>BRYE01000006.1:14783897-14786397 GCA_030159115.1 Actinidia arguta var. hypoleuca | reverse complement strand
GGATCGTATTTACGTTACAGTTTACTCTTCTTTGTTGTCTATTTTTTAAATGGGTGAAATACAAGAACCTTCCCTGAGTTTTGTCTTTAATACACAAAGCACTCCTAACGTTTGAAAAATTACTATGACCTCCCCTGAGGTTTGAAACTTGTAATAGATTTATCTTAAAATACATTGACCACTCCTGAGATTTCGAATTAACACACAAAGCACCCCTAAAAAACACTGACCACCCCAGGGGTGCTTTGTGTATTAACTTGGAACTTCAGGGGTGGTTAGTGTAATTTTTCAACCGTCAGGGGGCATTTGTATTATTGTATTTTTTCAAATGTCATGGATACTTTGTGTATTAACATAAAACCTCGGGGATGATCAGTATATTTCACCCTTTTTAAATCATACTTGCATTCTATTTTTTTTTCCAGAACAAATGTGATCTGACTGTGTGACTATAAATATTTTTTTTTAATAACTCGGTATCAAAATCACTTGACTAACTGATTTGGAGGACCAATCTCATAGTTCATAAGTGATAATCCCACTTAAAGCCAAGGCAGCCCCTTGTATGAATTGAACAACACAGGAATGATAGTATGCGGGTATGACTAGAGATGCTTGTGCAGATTGATTTTTTTGTGAACAATCTACTTGTCGAGCCCTACAACGTTAACGTTTTTTTATCATACAATTATTACAAAAAGAGATCCAAAAAATATAGGCAACACGATGATGTTCTTTCAAACTCGAGTTTTTTGGTCTTTGTCGTTATCGTTTAAGACCCCCCATGAGGAAAAAGTAATTTTAAAACATAGAATACTTACAATTCATGACGATCTGGTTGTTGAGCAACTTCAAAAGGATGCATTTAAAAACTTCCAAAAAATATTTACAAAAGTGTTTTCCACTTGGCAAATTTATTAAGAAATCCACAAGAAAGAGTAAAATACTAAAATGAAATCAATCATAGTTTTTTTTTTTATAAATTTTTTAGCTATTTCAATTTTTGAATTTTCTTTCTTTAATAAAAAAATCTTCACCGTTTAATCTAAATATTATACGTTTCTCGTTTGTCTTGGAGAGAAAAATATGGAAATATAATTTTTTTCGTTCAAATTTATAAAAAAAAAAAACTAAAAATAAAATGTTTAGTTCATTTACCGAGTAAAAATGCCTCTCTCTTTTTTTCATCCAAAAACCCATTAACTAATATATTATACTATGAAACAGTGGCAATTTTTTATAATGCTAATCTATTAGTGTAAAGTGCAAGTTACACAAGAATCCTCTAGAAACCAATTTATATCTATATTGGCCCCTTTCTAAATCTTTTTCATGTATTTTTAATCCAGCCAGTCAAATAATTATATTTGGGTTCAGTCTGGTTCTCCATTCTAATTAGTATAATTTTTCATTGTTATCAAAATCATCATTACATAGGGGAGGCACAATAAGGATGTGGGGTCAATTGATCCTACTGAAAAAAAAAATTATACTATCAATTCACAAAAAAAATTACACTACCATTCCATTGAAAAATAAATATAACCCTACTAAATAAATTTTTTGGTTCCGCCCTTGTGCATAGGTACATTAATCTTAAAAGGTTTAGTTTCATACTATTTTTTTATATAAAAAAAAAAACTAATTTAATGCGAGTATTTTAGCCATTTGAGTGGTCAAACCTTTGAAATTATTTGAAAATTTTCCGATCATCAAAATATTTTATATAAGCTTGTATAAATAAAATCATTTAACAGCATGTACATTTTACACCGAGACATTTTAATTAGTGATGATACTCTTAGTTTCGCTTGGTCAGGATTGATCTTCAAAAGCTTGAAAACAAAGGAAAAAGTCTCATAGGTACCAGTGTAGTCCCGGGCAAAGAGCGGACAAGTTTGCAAATTTTTAGGGCTTAGTTTCTCAGACATTTCTTAAATTATTTTTTTCTGTCACTTTCACCCTTCATCTAAAAAGTACATCGTATTGACCTCTTTAACTATTTAATTATATTACTTACACCTCTTTCATTACTAATTTATTTGAAATAGTAATAAAAATCGATTATGTGTTGTTCAAGTGCTTCAATTAAATGCCCTTATATCCAAAATACTATTATTTTTTATGAGAAATAAATTAATACTCTATATACATGTTTATGTAGGTATTGTGAGAGCAAACTTAACCCTTATTAATAAGCATTTATATAGAGCGTTGACATATAATTGAAAAACTTGGACAATATATGATCGATTTTTATCACTATTTTACACGGATTAATAATGAAAGGGGTGTAAGTCATATAATTAAATAGTTAAGGAGGTTAATATAATTTATTTTTTAAATAACAGTGTGAAAATGATAAAAGACGATAATTTGGGAGGTAAATAAGAAATTAAGCCATTTTTTTAGAGAAAAAGTAGTTAGTAAACAAAGCAACTCGAGATTGAGATGAAACCCTATCCAATCTCCAATCTCCAATCTCTTACATTAAATAATA
>BRYE01000006.1:14768897-14778897 GCA_030159115.1 Actinidia arguta var. hypoleuca | reverse complement strand
TCTCTCTCTCTCCTGCCCTGGGGCGAGGAGAGGGGTGCTCAATCCACCAATCTGGGAGAAGCCGAGTGTGTAGGCCAATGATTGAGCCTGCATACTCTAGAATACCTTTGAACTATCAACACTTGCGCACAGGGTTGTAGTAGGCTGAGTTATCAGAAAATAAACCTATGGAAAGTTGCACACAAGTCCAGGTTGTCTAGCTCAAGTGTGGGATATGTGTACCAAGTGTTTGATGAATCGCGGGATATGGAGACTAAATGTTTGATGAAACGTCTGAGTTGTGACATATTTACTCGTGGTAAAGAAGAAAGGGTAATATACGTTGTAGTAGCTTTGGAGAAATGTGCCCAAGTAAATGAGATCATTGCAAATAGGGCTGAAAATGGCTACAGGCGTGTGCGTCGATTGATAGGCAGTTTACTTTTGGCACCTAGAATCTGATCGCTTTTACGCTAGAAAAGCTTGTTTAGTTCCTTTCATTTCGTAAGTTGTCCCCTACATCTCTTTCTTCTGTTTTTTAGGCTTCTGTTTTGTTCCTATGAAAAAAAGAGCTATATGTGGATAATGAAGCACCATAAGATTGAATTGGGAATTTTACGGTTTTGTTTTGCCTGCCATTTGACGTGGCCAGTAGCGAACTGTAATGTAATACGAAACATTACCTCGACTGTTAGTGCCTACCAAATCTTGTATTGCGGAGCTGAAGGAGGGAAACAATTGTCTCCGATGTGGAACAACTACGTTGTGCTGGAGATACATACAAACTCCTCTTTTATTTATAGTAAAAGAATATCTCCGGACATTTCTAGTAATTCTCTCTCCTTGTGCTCCCTCTTTTAAGCTGAAATTTACATAATTGAAGCTTTAAATGAACAGTCTCCCTCATTCTATGTGCACTGGGTTATGTCGAAATAGCATTATGATACGGACCGCGACAAGTGTTCGCGAAAGGATCACGCACGGCGTCGTTCCACTCTATTTGACTAGAGCACGTGTTGGGTGGACCCACGTTTCCCAAATTGTTGCATCAATCCAAAGCCACTTTGTTTGATTGGTATTGGGTGAGGAAACAAAAAAAAAGAAGAAGAAAACGTGTGGTTCTCTCAACGCAGCTGCCCAAGCCCCTGCGTCAATCCAAAGCAGCAACAGAACGAAGAAGAACAAGAAAATGACGGGGACGGCGAGCTCAAAAGCTATAGCAACTTGCTCCTACTCAACAGAAAATGTGAGCCATTCGAAAAATTTTGGACGAACCCTAGAAATTTAGAAAATTTTGTTTAATTGATTTAGGAATTTGGAAAAATTAGGGTTTTTTCTTTAGAAAATCATGTTAGCCATTGTTCATGCTGAAATTGTGATTTAGGGATGAAGGAACTTTTTGGATTTGAATATATATTTTCTTGAATGTATTTTTTGGTTTCTTGCTCCACATTATATATTTTCTGGTGATATTTATAAATAATCTCCCAGTAATACTTATAATTTTGAGTGAGGAAAAAAAAAACTTGTATTTCCTTCCTTTGTTTGCTTTGTTCTACGTTAATTTGGTGTTGTCTGCATTTACTGGGATGAGCTTTCAGCATTATGTAATTAATTCTTCAATTCTCCTTTGTTTGGTTGTTGCCAAATCATAGAAAAAAGAAAGATCAAATTTTTTAGGGTCCCCAGAAAACATATATATACTATGAATGTATTTTGATGTTGGTGATTTGTCACTGATAAGCATGCTCTCACCATACTTTTCGCAATTTGAATGTTTGTAATAGTTTTTCATCAATGTTGTGGCACCTAAAAACATGTTTTTCTACAGTTTTAGTAAATGGTATTTTGCTTTCGAGGGCAAAAAAGTGGAGAAATTCATATGGTAAGAAAAAATCATTGCTATCATGGTAAGGGAAAAAAACATATATTACATAGAAGTCTCTCTACATATTAAAACTAATATTTATCTTATTGTGTTTTGTTTCCATCACAAGAATCATGTCATCTACATCTAGTACCATTGGTCGGCGCCGTGGTGGACGTGGTGTTGGTGGCCAGGAATTGATATATGAAGACAAATACTATGACTGTAATAAAATTGCAGCGATTAAGATTGTAAGGTCAATGAAGCCTACTAAGGGGAGACTCTATCAAGTTTGTCAGCTTGGGATATGTGAGTTCTTCATCTGGTGTGAACCCATTCAGGTTGGATCTACTTCAGTAACCTTAGAAGAGCCATTTGGTCATTGGGACATTTCCAACAACTTGGAATTTGACCGCTTACGAATGAGAATGGAAACGCTCGAAGATTCGAATCGTCTGCTCTTGAAATTGTTGGTCACAACCACATTTGTTATTTGTATTTAGGTGTATTAAAATGAATGTTGTAATTGCACGTTGGCAGTAGCAAATTTATGGCTCCATCCCTAAGAATTTTTATTTTTTGTTTATCAAATAGGTAATTCCTTATATAGCTTTGATGTCAGTTCACTTAGTTTAGTTTTTGATGATATTTTGTTGATTTGAGATTGTTAGGAATTAAAACTCTTATTCATTCTAATACCCGCACTATAATTTAATTCCAACCTTCGTTTGACATGCGGTTCGAGCACCCTATTGCACTTGAAAATATCGAGCTTTTGTTGGACTCATTGCATAAGTATGCTCAAGAACAAAAGAAGACAACATGAACTTGCCATTGGAACGCACGTCATTAATTGCAGCCTTGCAACCTATTTTTGTTTGCGGTCGTGAATACACCGCTTTCCTTGATCTATTTTTAGGCTTCCCATAATGAACACAAGCAATAGTGAAATACTTTTTTTCACCATCTGAATCCTTTTTGGATGACTTTTGTGATACAACAAAACCATTTTGTTTTGCATATTCTGCATAATACTTATGAACCTCATCAACAGAATTAAAGACCATACCAATTTTTGGGTTCTCTATTTTTCCTTCTACATCGATGGTTTCCTCCGTTTCATCCTCACTTCTGTCATCATTCTCATTACTATTTTCACTGTTACCGATCGTTTCATTCTCACTCAAATTGTTATTCAATTCTAACATTTTGTCACTTGAAATTTCTTCTTCCATTAGAGTAAGGTCCCTAGTTCATGGAAATTCATCACAGAATATTAACAATTTCACTACCAACATATCTTGGCTCCATTTGATCAACTCACTTGTCAACAACGAATTGGTTGATTCTTATAGATCAATTCATTCATATTATTAATAACCTCAATAAAAAATAATTGACACTAGTTAATAATGCATTGGGGTAGTTGAGAAAATGCATTGAAAAAAATGGAGATGATGAGCTTGTTTCAACTAAGCTTTTTTTTTTTTTTTTCTTACTCAAAATTATAAGTACTACTGGGAGATTATTTACAAATATCATCAGAAAATATATAATGTGGAGCAAAAGACCAAAAAATACATTCAAGAAAATATATATTCAAATCCAAAAAGTTCCTTCATCCCTAAATCACAATTTCAGCATGAACAATGGCTAACATGATTTTCTAAAGAAAAAATCCTAATTTTTTCAAATCCCTAAATCAATTAAACTAAATTTTCTAAATTTCTAGGATTCGTCCAAATTTTTTCGAATGGCTCACATTGACTGGTGTTTGAGCTCGCCGTCGCCGTCATTTTCTTGTTCTTCTTCGTTCTGTTGCTGCTTTGGATTGACGCAGGGGCTTGGGCAGCTGCGTTGAGAGAACCACACGTTTTATTTTTCTTCTTTTTTTTTTGTTTCCTCACCTAACACCAGTCAAACAAAGTGGCTTTGGATTGATGCAACATCTTGGGAAACGTGGGGTTCACCCAACACGTGCTCCAGTCAAATAAAATGGAACGACATCGTGCGTGGTTCTTTTCCGAACATTCTTGTCGCGGTCCGTATCATAATGCGTCGAAATAACAGCTATTACGTTCAAACATAAAAATTAAAACTTGGAGACTGATACTAAAAACTAGAACAAAGTTTGTGGACCAAATGTTAATTTTGTGAAAAGAACCAATACTTCTTCAGAGTTGCTACTTCTCGTTAGCTCCGGCCACTCCAACGGACCTTTCGAAGCTGTCTCCATTCAGAAACCACCGGCTTCTCTCTCTCTCTCTCTCTCTCTCTCTCTCTCTCTCCTTCTTCTCACTTCAAAAACTAACTTCTCTCTCTAGAAATGCAGTCCACACTCTTTCTTTATCTTCGTCTTCTTCCATCGTCACCAGATCGACCGTAAGGTCCTCAGAGGCAACACATTCTTCGCCTGAAAAGGCTCGATCACGCCGCGATCGCTCAGGTTCCGTTGTCTCCGAAGCGAGGTTTATGGATTGCAATCCTCGAATTCCGCTCCATTAGTTGCGGCGTCGGTGAATCGGCCGCATTTGAAGAAGGTATCGGCGGCGTTGTCAGATAATGGTAAACCGTCGAAGTTCGACTACGATTTGGTCATAAGTGAGGCTGGATTCGGCGGTCACGGCGCGGCACTTCACGCCGTAGAGAAGGTAGAACGTGATTTCTTTGTTGTTTAGGCATTCGAATTGGTTCTTGGTGTGAAAAATTCAATTTAATTTGGTTTATTGGCTCTTAATTAGTTGAATTTTCTAAAAGTTTGATTACCAGAACTGATTGGAATTTGAATACCTGGTACCAGTTTAACTTGAAGTCCATGCTTGCTAGGAGTTTGAATAGCTGGTGCTAGTTTAAATTTGATTTATTTTCTGTTTCATTCTGCTTGACACTTGAATTGGTACCTGAATTTGTAGTTTGAGTTGTGCTAAATTTCTTAGTATTTGGTATATTAGTTGAATGGCCTAGAACTTTGACAATAATGCTAAATGTGCACTAAATATGGTTATGGCCCAATCACTTGTGCTATGTGGGGCTCATAGTTGATGCATGACACCACATGAGATGCTACTCAAATGTAGTAACATAGCATTACTTGAAGTTTGATTATGAGAGCTGATGGAGTTTAACTTCTAGCAGAAGCTTGCTTCAATTCTTGTGAGCCCGCAAGTAATTTTTCAAAGTGTAACCAAGGGTGCTTAGGTTAGACTTTTATTATTTGTTAAAACAAAGACCTTATTATTTGGAGCTTGATTATTTATTGGCTCTCTTTCTTTTAACCTGTATTTTTTTAATGGAAACTGATAACATGGAAGTACCATGTCCTGCTCAGTCTTGAACTTGCTTATTTGTAGTCAAAGTTAAAGAAGAGAGATAATTTCTCCTAGATATTGACATACTTTTGACATTCCTATAAATTCAATGAACTAAGAATGAATCTGAAATGATTTGTAGCATAACTTTTTTTTTCCTTTTCCTTTTGTTTGTCCCTTTGTAATTAGTTTTTTCAGAGATAACTGGCCATTTTCTTGTTCTTACTCATACATTAATCATGGATAATCCACTCAATAACACCGTTAGATCTATAATTCGAATAAAAGGTAGTGCATGGTGAATACACAGGGAGAACACCAAATGTGAGTTCTTTGATTGCTTTTCTCTATTTCTTATTGCTTGGATTTGAGGTAAACTTATGAATGCAGTAATGCGTACTACCTTTGCAGGGCTTGAAAACTGCCATCATTGAGGGGGATGTGATTGGAGGAACATGTGTAAATTGGGGTTGTGTTCCTTCAAAAGCCCTCCTTGCTCTAAGTGGCCACATGCGTGAGCTTCAGAATGAACACCATATGAAGGCTTTTGGCCCCCTAAGTTACACCCACTTAGTACCCATTAATGGGTGTCTGGGAGTAGAAAGATTGATATTATAGGATTTAGTAGAGCATTGCTGAGAAGTATTTTATGGCGTATTTAATAAACTCATTCATTACAGATGTTTGATTGTTTTAGTTTTTGCATCTCGTGGTGATAGTTCTTGGGTAGCCTAGGACAGTCCTCTTTAGTACTTAGCTATGAGGAAGGGCTTAACTTACGCTATTTATAGGGCTGTGATTTTCTGTTCCAAGAAGTGAATGGAGTAGTCTTTTGAAGCCTGTTACTTCTGACATGCATTTCATCTTCCTAGGTATAGCTGCCAGGAATTTTCTCTGGGGTTTTTAATCAATTTTACAGGGTTTCCTACCCTGGGATGAAGATAACCACAATGAGGTCGAGCCAGTCCTTATAAATCAATCTGTTTCGTTAGCAGCCAAAGGGCCAGAGCCAGAGGAGGTAACCAGTCTGCAGCTGTTGAAGCGAAGGGCATTCCATCTACAAATAGAAACAAGTAAGCTAGGCAGCTAAAGTTCTTATCAGAGTGTCAGTGTCCGTCAAGGTAGCTGCGGAAGGGAAGGGTTATGGAAAGTAACTAAGCCAACCATTCTTTCCTTCCACTGCTCTTCTATTAACACCGTAGAATGCGCTCTCTTCTATTGAGTTCTTTTCTCGGAGTTCCGAGCTATCAGCTGGTAGCTAGAGCTCCAGTAAGTCAGTCTTTATTTGCTTCCCCATATCTAGGTCCCGTGCTAACGATTTGTATCTCCGAGCTATGAGCCAAGGTATCTTGAACTAGCCATCCTTTCGAAGGTATTGTTTATGATCATCAATTCCTAACGAAATGGATGTAGCAGTGGCTTGCTGGAAACCCAGAGTCTTTAATTGATCTAGGATGTGTGATCTATATGCCATTCCGAAGTGATCTATTAATCAAATAATAAGTCGTTTCATGGCAGTTCTGTCTATCGCCTTATTGTATTGTGAAAGACCAGAATGTACCGTTCTGACATAAATAAGTACCTCCATATTCCACTGAGTAGGATTCGACAAAGTTTTTTTTTGCTTTCTCCCTCTTTTTTTTCTCTTAGGTGTGGTTGCCCACACAGCTAGATGTGATTTTCCTAGGCTTTCCCTTTGTCTAGATCAAGAAATGTGATTCTTTTGATCTGGCTAGATCCAAAGCCTAAAATATATCCTTCATTCCTGCATTGTTTCCGTTCTTTACGTTGTGTCCCATTTACTTCCTTGCCTTTTCCGTTGATATTTGATTAAAGAGAATCATATGTTTTGACCAAAGGCTGGCTTTCGGCATTAAATTTTGGTGTTGGAGTCCTGTATAAGTTTGGTATCATGTGCTCCATCAGTGCCAAGTTTTGGATGAGATACTTGTACAGAAAGATCATTTTGTTGGTAATATGTGATACTAGAATTGTTGTCCTCCTTGCTGTGCTAAGACCCTTTTGAATGTCCCTTCCTCAGTAGGGACTAAAAATTCTGATCAGGTATCCTAGAGCATCCTCCCTCTTGCCCTGGAAAACAGAAATATTTTCAGCTGATGAGGTAAGTTCTTAGTTTTTCACTGGCTGATAGTAAGTGGATTAGGTAATTTGTACCTGTAAATTTATATCTATCTTTTATATGGTTAACAAGAAAATGGTTTCATTAAAAACTCTTAAGTAAAATTAATCTGATGTGCATACCAAGGAGACAATCATAAACGGTGGACAAGTTTTCATCTTTTACCCCTTTGATGAGAATCGCCAATTTCCAAGTAATATTTCATTGTTCCTCAGCAACATGACTTGTTTGAGTTGAGGAAGCAAGTTTGAAACATTCCTTATCATGTCTGGTGTGGTGCCAACAGAAAGTTAATTCAACATAATCCTGAAGTTGGTATAAGAGTTGCTCTTTAAGTTTCCAATTTTGATTAAATAATTTCAATTGTTGCAGCCTCAAGCGAGAGAAAGAGATTAAAAAGAGGGATTTGAAGTTAGTGTAGCCAAAACTAGTTTCAAGGACAACGCAAAAGCTCTTGCCGAAAATGAAGGGCTTGCTAAGGTGATAACCATAATTGATTTAGTTTTTGTTGTGCGGCATGCTGACTTATCTGCTTCCCCTCCCCCCCGTCTTTTGGACTGTTGCATTTTTTTTCACTGTGAGGTTACATGTTAACTGAGGTATATTGTTTTTATCCAGTTGATTTACATACCTGACAATGGAGAGATTCTTAGAGTTCATATCTTCGTATAGTATGCTGCAGACCTCATACATGAATCATCCAATGCAATAGCCATGGGAATCGTGATTCAAGTATGACTTTTCCCTTCAAATTGCATTTCATAGCACATAAACCAGTAATAAGCCCAACACTAGGGAGGTGCTTGAAAAAACCTTGGAATTTTTTTTTAAGGATTATTGACTCTTGAGCCTTATTTTGAGAAATAACGGTGAAAAAAAAATGAAAGGGGCCAATATAACTCATTTGTATTTCCAGACCTAAAAGAAAGGTAACAGAAAGGGTGTCAATATTACAAACATAGCAAGGTAGCTCATATATGAAACACGAACACACCGGTTTATGCCTTGGACACACCATGTGGTGTATCCATTTTTTATCATTGATTTTTGTTTTTGTACATGTAAGGAACACAACTTGTACACACTCTTAGGACACGTTAGGGATGATGCTTGTTGCATTTCTGCATTGTTATGATTGACTTATAAACTAAGTTGGAGTAGTTCGTTGATGACCTTAGTGGGTTTGTGAGTTGCTCCAATGTACGTTGAATTATGTTCAAGTTGTGCATTATGATTAATTAGTGATTCTTTATAATTATTTTTAGTGGTTGGTCTATGTTTTATTTATATGAAAGGCAACTAGAAATATATAAAGACATAATTCTTCTTTGTCTTATCCTTATCTTTCGAAAATTGCCTCTCCTGTTCGTGTCCCATGTCTATACCCATATCGTGTCTGTGTCCCACGTCAATCATCCATGCTTCTTAGTAGCTCATTAACTGGATATGTAATGGGAAACAAAGCAAAGGTGGATAACTGTCCTCTCCGATCTCACTTTTGTGCTGATAACCAAATTTTGCTACATGCATCATGGCACGGTCACATGTAGAATAATAACTAAAAATTATATCAAACAATTAATGTGTCCCCGACGTGTCCGTGTCCTCGTTGTTATCAAAATTACATAATTGTGTCCCTATTGTGTTGTGTCCGTATCCCGTATCTGTATCTATGCTTCCTAGATGATTACAGTTGAATCACTTCAGTTTTGTTGGGATGTCTAATCACCTTCTCTGTCGTCTTAGGAGTCTTTCAACTTTTATTTCAAATATATAAATGGCAGTACCATTCTTTCCTTTCGCAATTACTTGGGCTCGAACTTGTTTTCTGCATCATCATAAAATATTGTGATTCAATTCTTTCACATCCTTAGTTGTGAATCAGGACTCTAAGTTTTCTGTTCATGCATATCCAATATTTTCTGCAGTGCTTGATGAACTCTTCAAATCTGTCAAGGTTAAGCTTTTTGTGAAGATGTGCTGTTCAATACTATTTGTTGGACAATCAAGAAAATAAGTACTAGGCTGCATATGGATATATTTGGATTTCAAATGAAGGGTTTGCTGTTCAATTTCAATAAAAATATGAGAGGTTAGCTATAGGTGACTTTTGAAACTAGAGTGAAAGAAGGATGTTTTTGATGTAGAACGTATGTATTTTATTTGATTATGTATAAGTACTATCCTTGGCATGAAGGATTTGAAATCGGTCATATTAAGTACTCATTTCAAACCCATCACGATGAAACTCCCAAACTTAATGTCAAAATTCAGATATAAACTATTAAATCTGAAATTGAGCCAATTTTTCATCGCATAATATTGTAAATTGCCTACATTAGAATCCATATCTATCCAAACGGAGCCTTATTGTGGTTGATTCATGGTTTCCTCTATGATACAGGTTAAAGTAGATGTTTCTAGTCCCGTTGGTGAACCTGTTGCAGCCTAAGCTTCTGAGCAAGGTATGACTTTTTGAGATGCGTGATTGTGCACGGATTTCCATAGAAGCTGCCAATCTTCTTCAAAGGTGAGAAAATTGGCAGAGAAATATATCAGAGGGGAATCTCCTCAATTTTACAATCTCCTCAATTTTGTGTCTTGTTTTCCATTAAAGACTTGAATAGGTATATACAATGTTTGCTAATGATTCACTTTTAATTGTGTGTGAGCTATTAAGTTGTTGTAATCGGTTATCAATATGTA
>BRYE01000006.1:14738897-14751397 GCA_030159115.1 Actinidia arguta var. hypoleuca | reverse complement strand
GTGCTATGTATCTGCCAAGTTCATTAATTTGATTTTTTTTCTTTTTTGATTTGTCTCGATTAGAGAAACTGGATACAATTAAAGGTATACAACCGATTCACTTTTGCTTCACAAACCAGTCAGCTTGTATTAGTGCTTTAGTTTTTAATTTTTGCATTCTCATTAGAAGAGTGGTGCTATACAAACGCACCAGATTTACTTACGCAATACATTTACGCACTGACATGGCTTGTGGCTTGATGTTTAAATAGTTATAAGAACATGAGGAGAGAAATTGTAGTAAAAGAAAATCTCAAGGAAGGTGATTGTAATTTGTCCTATAATATATTATAAAAATAATTTAAAAGGTGCAAATATCTTCAACACCATTAGACTTGAAATTTGCTTGATAACATGACACATGGAGAGAATACCTATGGGTACGAGTCTGCTAGACAACTCTCTCTAAGAAACTCAACAAAATAGCCCCATAACTTTGAATTGAGAGAAAGGGTGCGTCATCAAAAGGAGGTCACAATGGCCATGCCCGGGTAACTGATTACCAAAAATATAGGTCTCCATAAAGTTGCAAGATCACAAATGAGGGTTGACACCTGCACAGTGCTGGAAGGTCAAAAACGTTGGTGACCTAATGACAAGGGAGCTGACGTCCAAGTCCGATGAACGACGGTTGTAACTCTAACTGTCCTAAAGTAGCGAAATGACTCTAAGCTTGCTGCGTACAAGAGTAATAGGATATTCTTTCAGCTCGAGTTGGACAACTAAAAGAATCTCTCTTGTAAAAAGAATGGATATGAGGGCAAGGGGGGCATGGCCACTCAAGCATTAAAAAATTCGTATAATATGGTTTTCAAGCATTCAAAAACTCATATAATATGGTTTTCTTATTGTCTTCTGCTCCTCTTTTGAAAACTCGTAGACATGTATCTTCAGTATTACTATTGTCCCAGAATTTAGACCAAATTTTTATGGTTTTCTTACTGTCTTCTTCTCCTCTTTTGAAAAACTTGTAGACATGTATGTTCAGTATTACTATTGTCTCAGAATTTAGACCAAATTTTTTTTTCACAATTTAAAATGAATAGTTCAGATTCACTTGGTTATGTTGGTATCCATGAGAAGAAGTAGATGAACCATGAGAATATTACATTTCCATCACAGGGGATCACCTATGTACAATAATTATTTACTTAGCCACTCATGGCTCTGATACCATATAATGTCAGGATCAAAACAAGAACAGAAACAAGAACAGAGAGGAAAATGAAAATACCTTTTGATTCCTTTGGATTGCAGTAGCTTACAAGAGAGAAATATTACAAGTGAGGAGAAGAGAGAAATCTAGAGAGAGAGAGGGGCGAGATTTCGGATGCCTTAGTCCAAGACTGCGAGGATCCTTAAATAGAAAAATGAAAAGAACTATTTGGATACTATTCGGACATGAAATAAGATTTTTGAAGCCCACCGAAAGTGACAACTAAACAAACGGGAAAAATCTTAAATCCGTCCAAATTTAACAGCAGCTTAACAGATCTAAATAGTTCTGGAACTGCCTAATTTGTCTTTCCATATACATTAAATCTGGATCAAATCTTCCAAATTCTATGTAATGGTTTTGCTACTGGTTAATATCCCTTTTTAACTGATTAATTACTTTGATAACTTCAAGCCTTGTTGGTGGTCTTGAATTTAAATAGTTTGGTCGAATAAAATCCTGGTACCAAACTTTTGGAATTATAACTTTTGGTGGTCTTCTGAAAGGGTCTATTAAACTTGGTCTTTGTCAAAAATTTCTATGGAAGATCCCCTAGATCCTGATGATCTTTTAGCATGGGATTTTTCCAATTTGCTGAGCTTCTGGGTCTGAACCTCAATGAACGAGTCCCAGCAGTCTTCCATTGTTCCTGAATCATCAGATTGTTCATCTTCCAATTCATTTGGGTCTTAGGCTTCTCTTGCAAGGACTGAAAATTGTCCTATCGGTGAAAGGACAATGGCTTAGTCTAACCCCTTTTCAGCTTTACTTGAAGAGCTTGCTTCTGTGGAAAGATGTTGGAAGTTCTCCATAAATTGGCTTTTGATCATGTTCATAACTTTGACTTGGATTTAGACTGGAGAAAGATTGGCTTCTTCCTTTCTGACTGCATATGCGAGTGCTTGGAAGATGTTTGATGGAAGAGCAGGCTCGAGAGGCTTAGGATGCTGCGCCTCATATGTTTTCCTGTATTCGTTAGTGGTGGATTTAATTAAAGAAATAGTTTCTTCATTATTAAAACCATCCCACCATTTATACCAAAAGGTTCTTTGAAGAACCGGACAATTTAGATTATCAAAACTGAATTTTAAATCCCATTTCCAACACCATGTGATTCTAAATTCAGCAAAGAAGAAAATCTCCTTTTGATTTTTTGGAGGGTTTGTTGCTGTTTGTCCTTTTAATCTAGGATGAAACTCATACCAAGAAGAAAAGGTTTCCAAGATTGATTTTGGTAAAATGGACATTTTTGACCCAATTTTTTTCCACCAATGCATAAACCATAGGGGGAATTCTGAAGTTTTTGAAATATTTGGATTTAAAGAGAAAAACCAGGTATGTTTTTTTAGTGGATTTTGATAGTAAAAAGCATAATTCCAGGTTTGGATGTAATTCCAATAGTTGAAATGAAAATCTTTGGGATTAGCTAATTTTAAAACTTTTGGTTTAGCAGGATCAAGTCCCCATTCATGAGGATGGAGAACCTTGATAATATAACACTTTGAATGTGTTATAGGAGTTTTGAAATCTCCTTGGATTACATGGTTATGGTGAATTTGAACTGACTGTCTCCACAAGCATTGCTTCATAGACATATCTCAGTCTTCCTTCCTGAACCATGTAAGTTTGGTTTCTCAAATATCTTTCTTTGATAAATCAGGGATCTTGTTGCCATTATTGATCTTGAAATTGAAGAGGCACAATTTTCTCCACATGGTTCTTTTGATGGTAAACAACTTCAGAAGCCAGGGCTTCTTTAGCAGTTTTGGTCTTTGAATAACCTTTGGCTGGTACTGGGGTTCCCAGTTTTGGATAATCAGAATAGGAAACTCCTTTTCCTGGATTCTGAGCTGCCTTAGAACGGCCTTTTGCTTGCTTTTGATCTTTTTTCTTGCCTCGATCAAGAGGCTCCATTTTCCTGTAAGAATTCACGGGTTAGAAAATCTGGCAATGAATTATTTTTCCCTTTAATGAATTCTATATTGAAATCAAAAGCAGATAACTGAGCTTGCCATCTAGCAAAAAGTTGTTTAGAAACAAGGTTTTTTACATCTTTTTACAAAATATGCTTTGCAGCACTGCAATCAATCCTGATAAGAAATTTTTGATTGAGAATATCATCTTGAAATTTATTAATACATTTTACTAAAGATAACATCTCCTTTTTTATGGTGGAATAATTTAGTTGAGCTCCTTTTCACATTCCTGAAGTAAATCTCAGAAGATCTTCCTGCTTTGTGGAAGGGTTCTTTTGCTTCAAAATTCCTCCGTAACTAATGTCAGAGGCATCAGTTTCAACAATTTTCTCAAAAATTGGGTTTGCTAAACCTAAGCAAGCCAATTGTTTAACTCTTAATTTGATTTTTTGAACAGCTTTAGTATGTTCAGTAGTCCAGGGTTTAGGTTCCTTTTGAAGTCTGCTATATAAAATAGCACTATCTTGGGCTATATTTTTGTAAAAATTTGATACATAATTCAGACTTCCTAGAAATCTCTGCAATTGAGTTTTGTCTTTAATTTCATCCGGAAATTTTGAGGCAAATTCAATACTTCGATCAATAGGAATAATCTGTCCTCTTTAGATATTGTGTCCTAAAAATCTGACACTAGTTTGAAAAAGTTTCATTTTTAATTCTGAAATTACCAAACCACTTTTGATAATAGCATTTTTAAAAATTCTTAAATGCTTAAAATGTTGATCTATAGATGACGAGAAGATTAAAATATCATCTATGTAAACAATACAAAATTCAGAATGAGGAATGAAAATCTCATTCATGATATTTTGAAATTCTAATGGAGCATTTTTCAATCCAAATGGCATAACATTCCATTCAAAATGGCTAAATAGGACTGTAAAAGCAGTTTTGTATCTATCTTTTTAAAGAATTTAAATCTGCCAATAACCAAATTTTAAGTCAAATTTTGAAAAGATTTCGGCTTTAAAAAGTCGATCTAACAGATTTTTTTTGTTAGAAATTGGATATCTTATCCATTTTAGAATATCATTTAGGGGCTTGTAGTTAATCACAAGTCTTGGAACTCCCTTTTCTTTTTCAGAAGTTTTGTTAACATAAAAAGCAGTACAACTCCATGGAGATTAGCTTTTTCTGATTAAATTTTTTGATAATAAATCCTGAATTTCTTTCTTGCAGAGTTCAAGATATTCAGAATTCATTTGACTTGGTCTCGCCTTAGTTGGAATTTGTTTTCTCTCATTGAAATCATTCTCATAAGGCAATGAGACAATATGTTGTTTTCTATTCCAAAAAGCATTTGGATGATTACTGCAAATTTACTTTTTGAAATCTTTTTTCAGATCTGAAATTTTTGATTTTAAAGCTTTAGATTTTAGCTTATTTTCAATATCCAGAGAATAAACTTCAATTTTTAGAAAACTCAGATGTTTTTCTTTGGGAATTAAAAACTGTTGAAGTTCATTTAAAATTTTGGTTTCTGGATCTTGAATAAAATCAAAATTTAGTTTTTATTTTTGTAAACACAACTTATGCCTCTTTGATTAATTTTTTTGGATAGGCATAATTTGGTTTAAAAAAGGAGTTCCTACAATAACTCTTGTTGAAGATTTTTTACAAGTAGAAAATTCGTAGGGATACAAACTCCTTTATTGCAAATACAAACATCAGAGAGTTTATATTTTATTTGAATTTTGTTTCCACTAGCAGACGTTAAAAAATGCATAGTTTTTTCAAAGTATTTTGTTGGAACAAGACCTTCTTGGATACAATTCATATCAACCAAGGCTATAACATTTTTAATGACATAATCCTGATTAATAATAATATTAACTTGAATATACCATTTTTGAAAAGTGATATGTTGCATTATCTGAAGAAAACTTGTTTTTGGTTTGTCTGATTTTTTAGAAGAAATAGAATAATCAAAAGAATTTTGTTCTTCTTCCTCCTCTTCTTCTTTAGGACTCTTTTCTTTGAAAAGATTTGCTAAAACATTTTGTCCTTCTTGAAGATCAGAAATTTGATTTTCGTGTTCAGAAATAAATTTCTTTAATTCCTGAACCTCAGTCTTTAAATTATTTATTTCTGTTCGAAGATCATTTAAAGTTACATGTTTCGAAGGAGTATTAATTCTCTGTAAAATTTCATTAAGAGAATAATTACTTTTCAAAACAGATTTTTTGGTTTGAAAATCATTTTTGCTTGTTGAGGTCTCCTGGTCATTCTCAAAATAATTAAGTAAAATTTTTGACCTGAGCTCCTCATCTGGAATTTGGCAAATAGAAGATACCAAATCTTTTTGGTTTGTGGTTAAAACATTTAACCCATTTGATTCAACAATTGCTTTCCAGTAGTTTTGTTCTGTAGAACAATTTCCTTGGCAAGCTAAGGTTGAATCTGATTCTGAAGAAGAAGTGTTGTAGTCAAAGTCTTCTTCATTCTCAGTATTATCTGAGGAATCACTATTTTCTGGACTAGTGTTTAAAATTAATTTGCTTAATTGTAATTTTAAACCTTCATCCATTTGGATTTCATTTAGTTTTTTCTTAGTGTAACATCTGTTAGCGTAATGGCCAACTTTGCCACACTTAAAACAAGCTGCCGGTTTTCTCTTTTGCTCAACCGGTTTAGAAGTCTTTTTCTTTTTAAAAAAGTTCTTATTTTTTGGTTGAGTAGTACTCTTCTGAAAACTTCTTAAGTTTTTGTTTTCCCTTCTTCTTGTATTTAGAAATATCAAATTTCTTTGATTTTTCTTTTGTACATGAAGTTGGTAGATCATAGGCGAATTGTTGACAAAATTCTCCTATTTCTTTCTTCCCTGTTAGGTTTTGCTTTTTAGTTGATGCTGCAATTTCATGTCATTGCAGATGTTTAACCCTACTTGTGTGCAGGCTTCTGTGATTTGTCCATAAGTAATAAAATCATAAGGAATGTTAAAACCATCATTTTGTTCTCTAAGATGCTGCCTAACCTTTTCATAGAAAATGGGGGGAAGGCCATCAATGAATTTTGCTTTCCAAAAAGATGAATTTACATCATCCCTAAGCATAACTTTGGATAGGAAGACATCCTTATACCATCTAAAATGGGTAAGGGAAGGACATCTAAGGTTTTGAAGAAGTTCTCTACCTCTTTCTTCTCTTTGAGCCATATTTCCTAGGAAATGGATAACTACCATAGCCACAAGGATATAGGTAGAATATTCCTGGATAGAACTTTGGTCTCCTTCGATTTCAATTCTGGTAGCTCTTAAAATTTCTTCTTTTTGAGTCAGATTTAAAGAATTATGCCACCAACCATAAAGAACTCCTGTAAATCCATTGATAATAAATTTAGCAATATCACTATCATTATTACCATTGGCTCTACATATAGAAGCATACATGAGCATTCTATGGAGTTGTTCCATAATTTGATAGTCAGTCATACCATCTATATTCCATTCATAAATATAAGTGGCACTGAAAGACGTTTGCTGTTTTTTTGTAAAGAAATCTTCCTCATAGAGAACATCTCCAGGAGTAGGTCGCTTATAAAATGTAGATCCTGCTTTTTCTGGAAAGTCAATTTTGTTTAAAAAAGTTTCCTCTTGAAATGCATTTTCTAAAGACTGAATATTTTCATCAGAATCAGAATTATTTAAAAAAGATTTTTTCTTTAAAACATTTAGTTTTAAATCTTTAATGTCTTTTAACTTTTCTAAAAGTTTATTTAAAAATTGGGGATCATTTTTTGATAATTTAAAACCTGGAACCTGAAGTTGAGGTTTTAAATCAATCTTTTGAATTTCCTTTTCTTTGGTTTCTTTAAAAGGTTTTAAAGAAAAAGGATTTAGAGAAGATGAGGGATTTTCTTTAGTAATACTCTTTTCGGGTATTACCTCCGAAATCTTTTCTTCAACTCTGTTTAGTTGATTACCAATTGTTCCAAGAATTAAATTGGTATAATTTTGTTGTTTGGTACCAGTTGAAAGCCGGTTCCCATCTTTAGATGAAATGAAAGGTGTGGCTTCTATGAAAATTTCCGGATGCTTTGCATCTTTTATCCGGATAGTTTCATTTGGAGGGTGAACAGACATAGTGGTAGAACCATCTGGTTTCGTCCAAGTCTTTTTCTTTATTGCTGAAAGAACAGCAATAACTTTGAATCTGTTTTGTTCTGAAGGATACCATTCCAAAAACCATTCTTTGAACCAAATTATTTTAGTTCTTTTGGCTAGATCCTCATAAAAATATTATGAAAATATTTTTAATTCAATTTTAGAAAAGGTTTTGAAAAACCATTTGCAAAATCTCTTGTTGTTAAAAATTGGTTATTAATTATGGTCCTCAAATGAGGACCTGGTTTAACATCTAATTTTTTATTATCCATAAAATTTTTTAGAAATTAAACCCTTCATTGGCTTCAGAGGCTGTAGGAGAAGTTTTCATGTTGTCTCTATTTGGCTCCTTATAGACTCCATGAGGACTCTGCTGCTCAGATATCTTGACCCCTTCAAGAATCTGTTCTGAGATGTGAATTTCTTCCTGTATCTCAGAGGGAGTTAGATCTATCTCTTCTATATTCTTGTTAGGTCTTATTCTATTATTCCAGGGAGGGTAGTCTCCAGATACAGAATTCCTACTAGAAGAAGGAATAGAAATATTATAAGGAAGTTGTTTTGATGTAGTCATACCCTTACAGGACATACTTCTAGGCAGAGTAATCCTGTTAACGTCATCAGGAGCAAAGGTGACAATGACGTCTCCTTCTGGGGTTTGGACAATTTGATCTATTTCACTGTTTATATTTTGTTGTGGTGCTACTTCATTTGGTATTCTCCAATGAGTAGGAAATTCAATTTCTTCCCACTTAATGAGTCTTGGAGTAGCTACTTTGGTTGTTAGACGATTGCTTTCAATTACAATTGTCTTTCCTGGATCACTACGGAGAATACAATTTGGAGAGAGAGTATTCATTACTTTGTAGTGAATTCTGTAGATTACAGCTATGGTCTCAGATCCATGCATGAAATCATAACCATGTGTTTGGATCTGTAGAGTAACTGCTTCAAAAAGATTTTTATCTGTTAAAGATAAATTTAGATTTGGGAAGACATTAAAATAGACTAGTCCATGGCATAAACTAGTCTTAATGATTCCCATTGTAGATTTTTTAAAATTATTGCATCTGGCATCTCTAAGATGGGCTCTTAGACTTGCATTTGTTCCAATTAAGGTTAATGGTTTAAATGCAACCTGTATGCAACCAATGTGGATGTAATGATATCTTGAAAAATATCTTTGGATATCTCTTAAACATAAAAGTTTTAGAGTTTCAATATCAGAGTCAAGGCTTATGGATTGCTCCACAGTTTTGATAGCCTTCTGACTTATAAATTTGAAAAACCCAAGTTTATAAATCTTTTTTGATTCAATGGAAGGAATTGTTCATTCATTAAGTTGTTCGGTTTGGGAAAACTCATGGATTTCCGAATTTTTTATTAATGTTCTTGACATTTCAATATCATTCATTTTTTATGAAACGTCATTGTACTAAGATGACTTTGTAGAAACTATGATATTATTCACTATTCATCATCTTCTTCAAGATTCTGAAAATGAATCCTGTAACTAATTAACTTTGGATAACTATGCTAACTCTGTCAACGCAAAGGGGTCAAAAAGATCATTATCGCCAAAGCCTACCCGGCACAAACGGCATAGATCAAAACCCAACGCGACGTGAGCAGCTTTTCATCCATTGTTAATAGTTAAGAATACTTTCTCATTATCATAGGAGGTAGAACCATTTCATGAGAAGAAGTAGAAGAACCATGAGAATATTACATTTCCATCACAGGGGATCACCTATGTACAATAACTATTTACTTAGCCACTCATGGCTCTGATACCATATAATGTCAGGATCAAAACAAGAACAGAAAATTTGGTCAGATTCACTTGGTTAGGTTGGTATTCATATGCTCAAGTGAATCTGAACTATTAATTTTGAATTCTGATAACTTTTCTTACTTCAAATTCTGTGAGCTTAGATTTCTCTTGCACTTATTATCTTATTATCTTTCTACTCTTTTATGATCTTCTTTATTAGGGAAATTGGTGATGAAACCATTTTAGGTAGTTCTTGCTTAGATGCAACAATGCTCTTGAATAGCCATAAATATGAAAAATGAGGATTCCCTTGTTCCAACTTTAAATCATGTTGTCTCATGTCCTCAACATCACCTCTTTCTCTTCCTAGCTAGACTAATGAACCAATGAAAAACACAATCATTTTGTACGGAATAATGTTGATGAATTTGAGCCTTTAACTTTAAAATAAATAAAAAACTCATTAAGATGGCTATTAATTTTAGAAAAAGATGAGTTTGGAAACGCATGCTTTTGTTTACATGCATGCTCCTCCAAGAAGCGAATCCCAAGCCTAAGGCTTGTTGAATTTTCATATGCCAGATATTCTTTTGTCCTTTTTGAATCTTCGTTTTCAGTGAATTTTTTCAATTTTGGATGTACTGAGACCATCAGTACTCTCTAATTAGATCCATTTGGACCGTTTCCAACCCTAACTAAGTTTTGTTTGTTTGATATTTTTCTTGGGTACAACTACTTGCCCTTGAATGAAGAATATAGACCGAATTAGCAACTTTATAGGATTCACATTTCGAGCTTTTTTCGAGTAAAAAGCTCGAAATGCACCATAAAACAATTTCTTTTTTTATATATATAAAGTTTGATTAATAGTCTACTTTTGAAGAGAGATCTTATCCTGCCTGAGAGTTTATTGTATCTATCATGGCTAGTCTGGGCAGTCTCAATTATATAAGGTTCAAGAATCTATTATATATTGTTTGAGAGAGAGAGAGAGAGAGAGAGATTAGTATGTGTAAAATATTTATTTATTTGTGTAGCAGAGGGGGAGTCCTTACATAAATTACCCACTAACATTCAACAAAACCAGTTTCCTAAATCAAAATACCAATGGAATCCCCCACCCATTACTTCATAGAAAGCATTTTTACTTAAAAGCACCACCACCGCCAACATTGACCTTGACGGGTTCTTCCATCTTAACAGCAGCCTCATTCTTCACAGTAACTTCAGGCTTCACAGAAGTAGCTTCTTCCTTCTTTGGGGTACTCATCACCACTGTCTCTTTCTCTTTCTTCGGAGTTGACGACGTGCATGGAGTGGACACATAGCTCCTCCCTGAACAGCAGCTGCTCTTCCTATCCATCTTTCGCTCTCTTCTTAACAGAAGCAGAAGTTCAATGGGTATTGTGAGTAAGAGAATATGGAACACAAATGGGAGGAGTTTGTAGCTATTTATAGACTACAAAGCATAGGAGGCTACTGACGATTGAGTTCTTCCTAGTGAATGGGTACTGGAATCTCATTCTATTAGAAGGAAGACCTTTCATATTTTTCACCACCCAATGCGTCACAGACTGTACATTCAAGTGTGTGCCTCGTTCGAGCGAGTGCTATGTACAAGACCAAGTTCATTCATTTGATTTTTTTCCTTCTTTTTACTGCTCCAGTTTGTCTCGAATAGAGAGAGAGAAAAATTACAAAAAAAACACTAATTAAAATCAAGATTATTCTAAAATAAAATCCATAACAATCCAGTATTCGATTAATTTGGATTTTAGTAGATCGTTGTAAAAAAATAATTGTTATTTTTACTTTTCCATTTCCTCTGATCAAGACAAATATATAGGAAAATTTAAAAATTCTGACCTTGAAATGAAATTTATTCCAAACAATTCGTGGAATAGATTAAAATGGAATATTGTCTATTCCAGCTCTCCATATTGAGTTCATGAACCAAGATTATTTCTATATTGTATTGAAATAGCATTGTTACTATATTTAGGCTCTATTTGGATTAAGGATTTAGGGCGAAATTTGTGGAGGAAAAAGAAATGAAGTCTAACGGTTGAATCTTTTAAATTTTTTTCTTAATTTCCTTTTCTTCTTCTTCTACCAAATCTTTAATCTTCAATTTTGTAGTTTTCATAAACAATATTAGTGAAAACTATAAAAAAAATTATACTATATAGTAAAACTGTCAGTGTATTGAGAAAGTGACATAAATTTTTGGGAACAGAGAATCCTTGTGTCAGCAGCAAGGGGTAATTTGGGACGAGAGAAGAAGAATAAAATGTTAAAGAATAAAGATAAGGGCACTTATAAATTACCAAATGAATTTACTTCAATCTCACATGAGGTGTGAGTCTCATAATCAAGTAATAGTGTAGGGCTTGTACCTCATGTGAGTATGGAATAATTCATGTGGTAATTTATAAAATATCTATAATATCACTGAATGGTAAAAATAATCTTACGTGCAATTTGTTGCCTCTCGTAAAAGGCAAAAGAATAGTTTCGCTATGAGCTCTTGTGACATCATTACATTTTGTCACTTTCTAGGTTGTATTATTAGCTTAATTTTTATCTTTACGCTGCATGCGGGTCAAGGATGGGAAGAGAGATTTGTCGAGGGAAAGAAAAATAATAGAGAATTACGTAGACAAATTTAGCGTAATCGCTAATTATCTTCTTATCACTCTATTTCCCTTTTCCTCTCCTTTCATAAAATGAGGATTCAACCAAACGATCCCTGATTACCCCTTCTTCCAACTTCAATTCACCCAAACAATACCTAATTCACCCAAACAATACCTGATTGACCCTTCTTCCAACTTCAAATCATTGTATCACATATCCTCAACATCACCCTTTTCTCTTCCTAGCTAGACTAATTAACCAATGAAAAACACTATTTTTGTATGGCGTAATGTTGATGAATTTGAGCCTATTAACTTCAAAATAAAAACACACACTAAGATGATTCTTAATTTTAAAGCATGATGAATTTGGCAATCTATTGTTTCCAAAAGACCATGGTTAAATAATGTATAGGTAATTGAGTGCTTCATTTTCTTTATATTCTCCTCCAAGCTAATCCCAATCCTAACCCATTAGGCTTGGTGGTTTGATATTTTGCTTGGGTACGATTACTTGCAATTGAAGGAAGAATATAGACCGAATTAGTGTCTTAATTGGATTCACATTTCAAGTAAAAAGCTCAAAATGCACCATAAAACAGTGTGTGTATATATATATATATATATATATATATTCGATTAATAGTCTGCTTTTGGAGGGAAAACTTATCCTGCCTGAGAGTTTATTGTATCCATCATGGGTAGTCTGGGCAGTCTCAATTATAAAGGTTCATGAATCTACTATATATTGTTTGAG
>BRYE01000006.1:14638897-14641397 GCA_030159115.1 Actinidia arguta var. hypoleuca | reverse complement strand
ATTGATTTTTTTTATTATGAAGTAACAGCTAAGCCTTAATAATAATATTAACAATAATAATAATAATAATAAAACAAAAATAATTAAAATAATTAAACTAATGATCCCCAATGTATAAGTTTTGTATCATGTTGGTGCCCAATATGACAAAACTACCCTCGATTGAGTGATTTTGAACTATGTCAATACAAGGCTGGCTTCAAAACATATTTTCACATTTTAGGTGTTAAATTGACGACGTTTAAAACTAGAGGACCATATACAAAGCACATATAAGAGCACGGAATACTAGTTGCTAATTCATCTTAGATCAACGTGTTGGTGGGCTTAGAAAGTGAATATTTAATGGCAGAGTATCGAAAGTTCTTAAGTTGTGTTGATAGAATCTGAACTGCTGAGACTCAGAACTACACGTGAACTTAAGGGACCTCCAAAGAAAAATGATTTATGAAGCACTGGTATGATGCCGACTAAAAATCCTCCAACGATCAAGTCAGAATCCATATATCTAGGAATCGAAACACTATGAATGTGGTACTTACTTGGCGCCTCTGGCTGAGTTGCCTTTATAGGGTCTTTGGGAGCTAGAGGTTGATTCAAAGCGCGATCCTATGCTTGGATGAAGCATCTTATTGTGTGTGATTGCTGCTTGAGGATCTTATTTCCGTTGTCTGAGTAATTTACGCATTTTCATAACAGATTTGTATAGTGGTAACGCGCTTGATGATGTCACCTAGGTTGGTCCAGAGTGTTGGATTAATGCCGACCACTTGTTGCTTCATCATGTTGTAATCCCACGGGTTGGGTTGATGGTCTATTCCTAAGACTTGTAGGTATGCTTTCTTCCAAATTTAAAATCTTTTAGGTGCTATAAATTCTTGAATGGGTCCTGTCCTTACGAAGTTTTGTTTCGATTTTATTCGGATTCTCCGCTAGTGAACGGTGTGATTGATCCAGCAAATTAGTCAATCTTAGACCAAATACCTGAGTTATTAAAAAAATAATGTCCTTTATTTGTTATTTAATTTACCCAATGCAAACGCCATAGTTATAAAAAAGACAAAAACAAAAAGGAGCATTTGATGATGACAAAGTGATACACGTCAAAGAAGGTGGTCTAATTTCTCAATGCTTTGTGAGCACTGCACCATCATTTGTGAAGATACAGGTGCATAGCAGGCAATCTTTTTATCTCTCTCTCTTATCTAATCAAACTGGATAAGGTACTGTAACAGTGTAACTGAAAAATTAAATATTGAGATGGTTAAGTCACACATCATAATCCCTACTTGTTTATGAATAATCTACTGGTTTATACATATGGAGTGGAGACCATTTAATCACCTAATCTAAACCAATAATGGGCCAACTGGTTTAGGACTTCTTTTATTGTTAGGGAATTTATTTTTCAAGTGTAAATAATGGGGAAAAAAATATCGTTTTGGTGTAAGTGTTTTTGAATTTTTGAATTGTTTTGGTTTCTGAGTTTTTTTGTTTTTAGTTTATTTTTTTTATCATTTTTATCAAATTTTTATATTTTTCTAGTTTCACTTGACGAGAGGAGTCTGAAAATATAAAAAAATTCATCTAATTTGATTTTTTTTTACTAAACACGACAAAAATTATTTTTATTCAAAAAAAATCATTTTTAGTAATTTTTTTTTAAATTAGATAATTTTTTAGAAACGGTTAATTTTTGAAAAAAGGTATGTAAATTGGGGGGGCCATATTTTAATAATAACAAATCAGGGCCCTGAAACAGCGGCTTCTAGGGCTTATGCCCAATCCCGGACATGTTCCTTTTCTTACATGGAGTATTTGTTACATCTTATTAGTTGCAGTTTTTACTTTTTTCTAATTTTGTGTTTGTTACAACTCCAGTTTCTCAAAAACAATTTAAAAAAAAAATAAAAAATAATTTAATTTTTTTTCTAATTTAATATTTTTCAACTTTTATTTTTAAATAATCAAATTTTTAACATAATTTCAGCATCCACAAACACCATCTTCCTCTTTTCTCCTATAAATTTCCTACCAATGCTTGATCGAGTGCCAAACACAACCTAAGCTTTGAAGGAGTTTGATAGTGATGTGGGCATGGGAGCGCACTACAAAATGAAGTTGTTATTGCAAAAGGCCAAAATGCTTTTGAAAACCGTTTTTGTTTTCACCTTTTCGCAGCATATTTTTGTTGGAATATTCGAACTCTTCTCGTCAGCAAAACTCATTATTGATGAAGCTGATAGATTTTTTGTATAGCTGACACGTCGAAGACACGTACTTCATCTCTAGCTGAAAAAATCAATTATTTTTATAAATAATTTTGCGGATAATACACTTTACACAAATATTTATATACATTTTAAAAGTTTTAACACATTTAAACGGATATTTTTATATTTTTTTATTCATTAATCATTGCTCATTTGGTGGTAATTAATTTTTTTTTCTATATATAGAACGAAATTTTTTAAAGTTTGAACTTTTGAATGTTGTAATA
>BRYE01000006.1:14628897-14631397 GCA_030159115.1 Actinidia arguta var. hypoleuca | reverse complement strand
TTGTTGAAGTTTGTTGCTCTTCATTAATGACTTGGTGTTTTGTGGGGCCTTTTTGCTGCTATTTGGATCTTTGCTGATAGGAATCCATAAAGGCAGTATGGGGCTTTGGACGTTGCAGGAAATGCTTGAGCCCATGGAGTTCTTGGGCCTCGGGCTGTGGTTGAGTCCATGAAGTTCTTGGGCTGTATGTTGTGGAGTATTGGGCTTTTTATTAGAAGCTGGGCCCAACTATAGGGGCTGAAGATGGATGGGAGCTATTGTCAACAAAACTAAAAATTAGTCCTTGCTACCAATTTATTTGTCTATTTTTTATTTTTTTAAATGTCACAAAATATTTGTTCTCTTTTTAAAATATAACTATCAAAATAAGACTCCTCCCGTCCCATATTGATTTAGAATTTTTTTCTGATTTTTTATTTATTTTATTTATCATGATTATAGGAAATAGAAGAGTAAAATAAAATTAAAAATGTTTGAAAAAACTTCAAGAATGAAAAAAATAAGGCCAAGATATGGATTGTCTTTACTGAATTTTTTAATTTTTTATTTATTTATTTATTTTATTTTTCTAGTTCTCAACATGAAAAGTAGAAATTTTACCAAAATTCAAAATTAAAGACAACAAAACTAAGAGGGGGGAAACATTTTAAAAATCAATTGGAAATTGGAAAATCAAACGGTTAAGAGTACATTGAGTAAGAGAAGAAAGAAGCAATTTAATAGAGTAGATTTGTGTCATATGATGAGTTTCGTGTATAATGGAATTTCTTAGGTTCAGTTTGTCCTAAGTTTTTAAAGATTTATTTTACCTACTTTGATTCTGATTTTTTGTGTTTTTAGATCTTAAATTTGATGAGGAAATAAAAAAAAATGATAAATTAGATGATTGAACGATTCGAGAAGGTTGAATTCTCTACCTTTTCATTTTTCCTTCACATATCCGGCATCCAAACACAATCTTAAGAGACTTGGGGGAAAATTTCAATAAGTACTAATTTTTGTGACAAAGGTCCACTAAGTCCAATCAATTTTCATTTGGGACAACTGAGTTCTATTTTTTAAAATTATGAAACAATAATTTCAAGTTTCTCAAATAAGATATTTGTTTCCATATATACAATTGTCTTTTAATTAATATATTTATTTTATTTTATGGCCATTTAGTTAGTTTATTAGTTTCTTAAATTTAAAAATATTTTTAATTTTTAACAATTCTTTATTCAAAAAAATTAAAAATTTTGATTTACATTAATATTAATATTTTTATACATTCGGTTAATGTACTATTTTTAATAATTTACATTGAAAATACATGCAATTTTCTTAATTACTACATTCAAATTTCGTCTTTTAATTTTTTATTATTTTCTAAAAAATTAATAGTATGTTACTAAATTATTTTTCAACTTCAAACAAAAAATATATCAAAGGTATGTGACTTTTAGGTATACATAATTTTTAAAATATTTGTGTTACAAGAAATTAAAGTTGGTTAAGATATTGAAACACTAAAATTTATATAAACATGTGAAAATAAATTCGTATTTAATTATAAAAATTAATTGAAATTAGAATTTCAAGGTAAAAAATAAAATATATCATGCCATTATATATTTTTTATATTCTTTTATTCGTTACTTTAATGTCTAATATTTTTATTTATTTATTTATTAGTCATGGCTCATTAAAAGAATAAGGGCAGAAAGGGGATAGAAAATGTAATCATTTAGTTTTGAATTTAATTGTCCAAATTTTTGTAAAATAAAAGTTAGTTGTCCAAATAAAATTTTCATAGGACTCCATGCTTTTTTGTTATGAAAAGTACTATTTATTGAAGAAAAAAAAATTGACCATTTGATTAAAAATTTATAATTTTATAATGAGAGTCTGAAAGAAAATAAAAAATATCTATTTTTTTTAAAAAATAATAGAATACTCATTCTATTTGGAATTGTTATTGATTAGATTATAGGAATAACCATTACCTTATGATAATAAAATAATGTCTATTATATTTTATTTTTTAGTAAAATGAGAATAACTATTCATACATCATTTCATTGTAATTCTATTTCAATCTTCATTCTATTCCTTATAAAATTCATTATATTAAACCAAACACAACTATCATATTAGACTTCATTCGATTGGTTGTATAAGTGTTAGAATGGAATGATGACTCCATATTAATGCTCATTTCAATGCTTAATTTGTAAAAAATGAAAGAATGAGCATTTCAAATGGAATTATCATTCCAATTTAAGAAATAACGATTCCCTAATTTTTGGAATGAACAACCATTTCATTATTATATTTGTGTAACTTTCACAACCAAAATATTCACCCCCACCCATAAAACAGAAAAAAAAAATGAAAAAATGATTGACCGGTATTGTAAAAGGAGAAGTGAAAAAATGATTTTTCTCAAATGTATTATTAAAACATACAACGCAATAATTTATGTTAGCATATAAGAGACATTATATAATTTTTTTATAAT
>BRYE01000006.1:14606397-14608897 GCA_030159115.1 Actinidia arguta var. hypoleuca | reverse complement strand
ATGTTGACACAAAGACTAGTCCAATGATTTGTCAAAGAGCATGTGACCGTACAACAAATTAATCCCATTTTTGAAGTTGAAGATGAAGATGCATCATCTAGTCCAAGGATTTTTGTAATTTACACATTTTTGTATGAAATACAAGGCAATCACCATCCACTTCAATGCATCATCTAATCCATGGATTTGTGTAATTTACACATTTTGCATGCAATTCCCGTTAGGCTGTGTTTAGATTAAAAATTTAGAAAGAAAAAGAATTAAAAAATCCTTGACGTGTTTTTATTCGTCTATCTTCCTAAACGTGTTTAATTGTCTAACAAAATGAATTGACTAATGTTTTATATCAATACACAATTTACTTTCTACTCCCATATTTTATATAGTTATGAAAGCATCCCAATAAAGCACCTAATCTCTATAACCAAACAGGCTAAAAAAAAATGGATTCCACCATTCATTCGTCCCCTATCAAATATGTCCACGTAGCTGTCTCTCGCCCTGTCACCACTCCACAGTCACCACGAGTACCACTCCAACCCATCCGCCCCATTCAGCCACTTCTCTCTCTTTCCGCTACCCACTTCCACCCCCTCCCATCGATACCACTCCATGTCAAATGTGTCTTTCCATTCCAGTTCATTTATTTTCATGCTTATCATGTTTCGTGTCATGCTCATTTGATAAAGATCTAAGTTCGACACGATTTATTTGTGATTCATGTCATACCTAATCGTGCTCGTGCTATGATTTTTTATTTTTTTTATGCATGAATGATTTTAATGTGTTAAAAATTTAAAATTATTTTAGATTTGATCACATAACTTGTCGTGTCATGTGCACCAAAAACAGTAGTCTGGCTAGACTCATCACAGTGCTCGTGCCGTGCCGTGCCGTGCCTTGCCATTATAATCGCACTCAGGGGCGGAGGGACATGGTGCCTAGCCCCTCAAGTTTGAATTTTTTTTTAGCTATAATTTTATAAATTTTTTATAATTTGTCCCCCTCAAAAATTATAAATGACCCTCTTAAAAAAAAAAATTAATTTTTCCCTTCAAAAAATTTTTCTGACTCTGTGCCACTGACCGCACTGTGTCAGCACTTTAATGTGCCCGTGCCTGCCCACACATTTTACACCTCTAACTCCATGGTTGCCCCTATCTCTACCCCTCCCCGGCTCCGCAATTGTCTACCTTCTCCTCTCTCTCTCTCTCTCTCTCTCTCTCTCTCTCTCTCATTAACCATCCCCTCCTATTTTTCTACCTCTCTTGCCTTGTATTATCTGCTTCACCGACAAAGAATCGAAAATCCCCAGAGATTTAAGAACTTTGTTTGATTGTCTAAGTAGTGATGTCAAATCAAAATGGGTAATTGCACGCTATGTTACCTGGTCCCTGATGCCGTGTTGGGTGTGTGTATGTGTTTAAATGTCAGACTCGTCTAATTCTTATTCTGAGAATATGTGGACACGGAAAAATTAATATTTATATTCCTTATTATATTTTTTTATTAGGTAAGTAGTCTTTTCAAGATGTCATATCACATTTTATACATAATTTGATAGTTTTAGTATATTTTTTTTTATGAACTTGAATGACTAAATATACTTCCTATTTAAAAAAATGATTAGTTTAAATTAATTTTAATTTTTTATGTGAATAAATTGATTTCAATAGTCCCCTCCCAAGATGAATGGTTGTGTCTCTTCAACGTGCAGAGTTGTGATTTTTTGTTAGCGTCACTTTATCTTCTATATATACTTCATTCTTCATTTGAGTTTATTTATGAAAATTGATTTAATTCAAATCGTGAAAATCGTGTTTAGGTCAGTCAATAATAAGAGAGTTCCTCCGTTGTTTGATAAATTGTAGTGCAATTTTTGTCATGCGAAAAGATTGTTGTATCTTGGAAAGCAGCCGTTCAGTAATCGTGAGCACCCTGACGAGGGCAAAATATGCCTTAAAAAACTGTGTCTAACGCATGTCTCAATTAATCTCTTCTAAAGTTCTATAATCCGGTTCTGTAAGTTTTTATTTATAGTTTTTCAAAATTTAATTCTTAATTTTTGATTTGAATTTTCAGAATATGAGTTTGATTCACAAATGGTAAACATCTCCAATAAATTTTCTAACATGTCTGACTAAAAATATCGAATGCATATCCTAGAACCTTATTTGAGTGTAGAGTGTTCGACACGAGTACTTTCTACTTTTAGTAGATTGCACAAATGGTGATACATACATAGTCCTAAAAATTTGAGATTGGTTGCACAATATCTCATGTATTTCATTTATTTTGTCTATAGATAATCCTAACATCCATTTTAATGGGAGTTTTTGGTACTTTGACGAAATAAAATGCCTGATCTCATAATATCGTGTTAACAATTCTAAAATCATTTTTAATGGTCTTGCCATTGCACTGCATAGCTATTAAATGGATTCCTCTTCCTGCAGTTAATTGAAAGCTAAACGCGGATGGTAATATCTGGGCTAATCCA
>BRYE01000006.1:14588897-14591397 GCA_030159115.1 Actinidia arguta var. hypoleuca | reverse complement strand
CCCACAATCGCCTCATCTGGCTCCACAATAAGATCAACAATTTGTTGGGGGACCTAGCTAACGGGAGGGGCTGCTATGGCGGGAGGATCGATAGTCGGCATAGTTTTCTTTTTGAGATTCTTATAATTCCCTTGAAAGAATGCACGATCTCGGCCTCTCTTGTGGACTGAGGTAGAGCGTGGGCAAGATTATTTGAGTGCTCGCTTTCTGAGCTCAATATGGAGATAGAAAGGGATGGATCTTCTGACTCGATCGCAAGAATCACCTAGTTTCGATTTCTATTTAGCACAATTTGGATGACGACTTCTTCCCCCTGCTTTTCCTTGCTATCAAAAGAATTCAGAGAAGTGTAGCTCGGCGAGCTTAAGGTGATATCTTTTACCCGACCTTGAACTCAAGCAGGAGGACGGTGAGCACTGAGCTCCGTTCTGGACCGCTTTGAGCTAAAGGCTTCACACTGTGGAGCCCAGCCCTCGATGCGCAAAGGAGGAAGACTTGCCCACCCGAACTCCTCGATCTTGTGCGGAATAGCATGCCAATAAATCGACTCATATGCAAGAAGATCGGCCACCTCCCTAGAAGCTTGCCTGTTGTTGGCAGCCCGAATGACCTTTTTGCACTGGTCAGAATGGCGCTTCAACCTGTCGTTGAAATTTACACAAATAACAAAAATGAATATCAGCATTAGAAAAATGCACGATGAATGAAAAGTACAGACTTAACGAAAGAAACACTTACTGTTAGGCAAACGACCGTTGTACCTCGGGAACAACCATAGACCATCATCCCCAGCCCAAAACTCCCACGCACCCAAAACCTAAACAAATTTGTCAAGAAACAAATCTTTGTCCGGGTTGCTAGTGACCAACCTCTTTTGAGGATGACTAGAATTCTTGAGGCGCAAGTAATGATTAACCGAATACAAGGGATTGCCAGGCTCCTTATTCGGTCGAACTACAGTATAGACATGCAGTAGATCCTCGACACTGAAGGGTTTGTCCATTAGATGCATCAACGTGTACACCGCAAGCATAGTTCAAACAAAGTTGACGGACACCTACATGAAGGTTAGGCGACAGTGCGCCATCACCTTCTTCAGCAGTGAACTAATTGGGAATTCGAGCCAGGCCTGGTAGATCAGCCAAGTGCGGACTGGGATATGATCCCTGTTGCCCTCGACAAAATTTGCAACCTCGTTTGGCCTGGGATACTCTATTTAAACATCAATAGGAATGCCGTGTTGGGCCCTAAACCTTTCCATGGCCTTGTCATCTTGAACCAACGGCTGAGTTTGGTTCAACTCCATATTCTGAAACAGAAACAAGACAGTTAGAATGAGCTCAACCATACCATTTTGATGAGCATCTAGAAGTAGATCTAGACGATCTTGACGAGAGCACCAGACTCTACCCCAATAAGGCTACTTACCGCTAAGGGACAACTATCAAACACTCTTACTGCCTCGAACCAATCTTAACAACAAAAGGGCCTAGAGAACAAAACCTTAGGTCCACTAATCCTATAGGACAACCCGAGCCCGCTTCATTAGGGAAAACGGGTCAAGGATGACCCAACTCACAAAGACACAGAGTTACAATAATAGCAGACAAGCCAAAGATCAGAAGACCAAGCACAGATAGCAAACAGACAAGATTTTGAAACCAAGAAATGCAAAAACACAGACAAGAAATCAAATATAGATCACGAAAAGCATGGGAATTACAGAGAAGAAGAGAAGACCATAAGCTTACCAAAATTAAGCTTAAAAGGAAATCAACGTCATAAAAGTCGAAGAATGGTCATCGGAAACCAAAACAGTGGTCGGAAGGATGATCGGACGGTAGCAGCAAATAGAAACACTTTCTCTCTCTAGAATGCTCTCAAAGGTTCGAAACACAATGGTGGAGGATGGAAGCCAAACGGAAGCAAATAAGGAAGGTGAAGAGGCCAAAAAAAAAGAAAAAATGTGTCTTAGCAGGCACGTGAAGTCAGGTGCCAACAACCACCTCCCGAAACCTATGAGACACAAGAACATGGCAATCGCTCGGTAGCGCGTCCACACCAAACGAGCCCCAAGGGCAAGTAGGGGACTTTAGCGACAGTACTCAAATGTGCTTGCTATCTAACCAAAATTGGACGCGTGTCTCCAACATTTATGGCAGAATGATAGAGGAAAGATAGCTAGAAGGCCTCAGCTTGCCCATTAAGTAGCGGGCTCAAAGAACAAACACTTCCTGCTCACATGACCTCGGTGAGCATCGACCTAGTTCATGTGAACTGAAGGACAATTGTAAGAGGACAAATTATACCATGACGTAATCTGACCTTGCTATGATAGAGACCTCCACCGAGTTATTGTTATAAAGTAAGCTCAGTGGTCCCTTGCGCCGAAGCTCGGTGCGAACACTATTGAAATTGGCCTTGTTAGGGCTGAGGTCTCTGTCAAGCTATCGCTATAGAACAAGTTTAGAGACCCTCTGCGTCGGAGCTCGGAGCAGTC
>BRYE01000006.1:14563897-14566397 GCA_030159115.1 Actinidia arguta var. hypoleuca | reverse complement strand
AATATTTTTTCAAGCACAAATTTATCGTCTTTTTTTGGCTTAGGCTCGGTTGGCCTATTTTTTTATTTTTTTTAATAGATTTTTTAGCTAATTTAGTTTTTGAGTTCTTTCATTTTTCGTAATATTTTTTTTCATTTGATCAAAATTTTATATTTTCTCAAGAGGGAACCTAAAGATTAAAAATCTTGTTCAAATTTGAAAAAAAAATCACTAAAAATAAAAATTTAGCTAATTTATCGAGTAAAAATATTTTTTTACCTTTATTAATATTTTTGTAATATTTTTTGACATGTCTCGTTAAGAGAAAACGTAAAAATATAAATTTTTGATCAAACATTTAAAAAGTTCGCTAAATACGAAAAAATTATAAAACCAAAACATATCAAAAATATCAAAAAAATACCAGGCCAAACTAGGATAAAAGAACTTATTCTCTTTCTACTTATAAAAAGTTGCACCCAACATATTTATAGCTTATTTTAAGTTTTTTAATCTAATAACTTAAAAATTCATAATTTAAAAATCTAACTGATAATTAATAACTAACAAGGCCATTATGTAGTTTATTTATTTTTAATCTTCTGATTTCTCAGGCTTTCACCAGACTAATCATGATGCAAAAGCAGATTTGGGCAAGTGTCTGTGCAAATCTCAATCAAGAGTCAGTGTAGAGTTTGGTAAAATCATCTCAATCAAAATTTTGCTTCTCAATGCAGTTACCAAATTATTAATTTATTTTTAATAAAAGTGTCCCCAGTACCTTTTTGGAAACTGCCCACAAAATATTTAGAAAAAGGAAGACTTCACCTTACGTGGTTTTAAATGTTTTGGGGGAAAAAAGGGAATGGTCCATATGAGGCAAGAAGGATTGGACCTTCAAGGCCTAAACATGTGGTGTGGGACATCATACTTTCATGGTATAAGAATTTAGGTCATATCCAATTTTATGGAGAAAATAAAATAATCTAAAGATTTGGTTAGTTACTGTTTAATTATCGTTTTAAGGATAGAAATATTTATCATTTTCATATCTTATTATTTTTTTATTTAAAATAGTTTTTTATCGTTTGAAAAAGGCTTTCTAATATTTTCTCAAAAAAAAGTTTTGTGGCCACTTTTTTTATAAATAAAATTCATTTTTATTTTAAGAGCTAATTTGAACTCCCATTAATTCAATAGTGAAGTATCAATAAAAATGTTTAAGTAATCAAGAAGTATGAGAATATCCAAACAATCATAAACAAACAAGACCAAAGGATTTATAGTGGAAAAATCCTAACTCAAAAAAAAAAAAAATCCACTAATAAAGTTAGAATGCTTACAAAGACCCAGATAGCGAGAACACTACTAACTCAAACATTCATGAGAATGACGTAACTCTTCACAGTACGTCCCTCCAATCTTCTAAGCCGTTTGTCTCCACTCTATCAACGATCAATCTCTCCCCACGATCTTATTACATTTTCTCAACGTTCGATTAATATACGTATTTATCTTTATAAATACAAAACTCTCCGTCTATATTTACACTCAATATAGTCTCAGAGATTATAAGAAATTCTGCAAACCATACACTCAAGATCAAACCTTAGATATTTGTATGCTCCACTGATGTGAGTACCTATGAATATGATGAAATATATAAAACTCTTTCAATAAATCTCCCCAATATATTCAATAAAGTGCATGGGACCCCCTAACAATGAGTAAAGGAACATATTTCTAGGAGAGGAAAGATTTTAAGAGAATTAGGAAACCAAACTCATAAGGATTCTAGTTTAGAAATGCCATAAATAAGCATACCAAAAAAAAATAATATTTTATAAATATTTTGGGACCAAATTTTTTTTTTTTTTTTCAAGGTAAAAAGTCTGTTCTAATGCTCGAACCATGGGATCGTGTCCACTAACGTATTGGCGGCCAAGGTAAATCTCCTATGCACATTTGGAAATCACTTGGACTCACAAAAGTCAAGTCCAGAAGTCTCCGAAAAGGAAACTCCAATTAGACTATGCAATTAATGCTATGAATAAAGATTCCAAAATCAATTTTGATTCCAAAAGAAATTGAATTTCCAAAATTGTTTTTCTTTTTAAAATTAAAATTAAATTATTTTGAAAATAAAAATACAAATATTTATAAAATTTTATGGATCATAAAATAAGTTTGTGAATTCTAAATGTCAAGTGGAGATGATAATTTCACCCACCTCGCTCCACTTTGCTCCCCAATCGGGGTTAATTTTCGGTGGTGGGGTGGTGGTTCGGGGTTTGATTCGGATTTGGGGATAAAAAAAAATTTCGGAGACGGGACGGGGATGATTTTGTATATTCTCGCGCCCAAATTAATATTATTTTATATTTTTATCCTTACTATATTACTAATATACTATATTATATATATTCTTACCATTTTAGAGTTTCACCTTTTTTAGAACAAAGACATATAAGAATATATTATATATATTCTTATATATAATATATATATATAAGAATTTGTC
>BRYE01000006.1:14528897-14531397 GCA_030159115.1 Actinidia arguta var. hypoleuca | reverse complement strand
AACACATCAAACACCATAAAGTGCATAAACACTGATTATGTGATGTTTATGCAAAGCAAATTTTTTTTTTTTGATCCGTAAATAAAAATGCATTACTCAGAGGAGAATGTACAGAAAACTGGGCATACCCAAGAGGGAACTAAGGCTAGAGCTAAACTTCTGCCAAAGACAACAACTAGAAAGCAGGGGAAACAGTCCAACTTTACCACCTATAGGGGGACAAAACATCAAAATCTATAATCTGGGAACAAGCTATAAATAGTTCTATAGACTTGAATTTGGATTTGTCTGATGATTGCATTCGGATGCACATTCTTGCCCTCAAAAATCTTTTTGTTTCTTGCCTCCCATACGTGATATACTGTGCATGCTAGGCTGATTCTCTTGATTTTAGCTGGAAGTCCTGTACCTCTTGCTTCCTTAATCATCCATTTTACCGCTGCCTTTAGGGTGTGCATGGCCCGAGTAATTCCCAGCCAATTCTTGATTTCTGTCCATATCTAATTTCCCACACTACATTGGAAAAATAGGTGCTCAGTGGACTCATTCTCGACTCTACATTAGGGGCACTCTTGATCCTCTATAAAGCCTCGGAGCTTGTCTTTGGTTAGAAAGCGATTTTTAAGACCCAGCCATAAAGTGAATTGTTTTTAGTGCAGCAAGAAGTGTATCTACTAGCCTAAAGAAAAAGATAAACTTGCGTGCTTGAGGGAAGTCCAATAATGAATGAGATTTTATTTACTCAACTCTTCCATTTTTTTTATCCTTTTCACAATAATTCTCGGTGCAAAATTGTGACACTTCAAGACCTCGAATTGAGTATTACTAGGATTCTATTTGATTCATTCTACTTTTAATCTTAGTTACGTGCCTACAGTAGGATAATAAAGTGCAGGATATTTGGTCGATTATACAAATAATCCCAGGGTTGATGCTGAACAAATTCTTCTTGGCTTTCTGGTTTTGTAGAAATTACGAAACCAAGCATGTAATAAGAGAAATCACTACACATGAAAGGTATCATATGTCCCAATCCCATGACTTAAAGGTTAAGAGGTAAGAACATTTGTGATGAGCTCACTAAAATAGCATTTTCTATTAGTTCTTTAATGAGCATGCCCCATTTTGGTGGTCCGACATCTTTAGCATGATACTTCAAGTTGTGTTTGTCTATTCCCTGTACATGGGGGGAAATTCCTGAACAGACAGTTATCTATAAGTGCAAGTAATTACAGAAACAACAGACTTATTGCCATGCACGCTTTCACATGAATAGCTGAAGAACTCAAAAAACTGTTTATTCAATTTGAAAGTATCCAAAATGCCATTATATGCATATGCACGATAATTTATAGCAAGGAACATCAACTAATGGGAATACAGATGCAACTGGTGAACGCATAACCAGCTACGCCAACTATCTTTCTAGTCTTTCAGCCTAAAATTGTTGAACACATAATGCAATTTGTTATGTGCACCAGACACAAGCAGCACTGTCAAAGACTTGGGATATACTTATGGCATTTATCAAACAATTCTAACATTGATGATGTGACCAAAAAAAGTGGCCACTCATTTGCTAAATACATACACCCATGGCCCACCCTAACCATCTCACTGAGAGAGAGACAGAGAGAAGGGTGATAGAGTCTGGCTGGAAAATCAAAGTTAATAAACAAAAACCGTCAAGCCTAGTTTCAAAACAGGAAAAGTAGACCAATGTAGTTCTTACAAATACCAGTGTTCTAAAAAGCGGCCTAGGCGGCTGCCTAACGCCCCCCCCCTTCCCCGGCCGTCCACTTACCACCTAGCGTTTTTTAGAGACCTAGTTTCTAATTTCTATGTATTTTAGAGACCTAAGTTGTTATTTCTATCTTCCTCTTAGTATTATTCAACATTCAACAATTGAACTCTACTATTTTGATTTCATTTCTTTGTTAGAATTTGATATTTGGTCATTTATTATTGTTTTTAGTAAATATTAATTCTCTAAATAAAAAAAAATAAAAAAATAAAAAATCGCTTAGGCGCTAGACCCCGGCCGCCCTCTTACCGCCTAGCGTTTTTTAGAACATTGACAAATACACAATTCTTCAGCTGCCCTCCCCTTTAATAAGTAGATCTGCACACTGTGATAACAAACTTTGTATGAAAGCAATCCCTCTCCTGCCAATAATAGATGGGCACAGTGAATAAGGTCTGAATATCTTAGAAGACAAAAGAAACCAGCTTATGTGCGACTTCTAGATTTCTAGATACTGGCATCTGTAGAACACAAGATCATTATTTCCCTATTCAAAAGCGGTTATTGAATACAAGATACAGTACCATTCTAACGCCTTTTTCTTCTATCCTCCTATGATTCTTTTCATTTATTTACTTTATTTATCATTTTTAATAACCGACTTCATACCAGCAGGCCAGGTAGTTAAATAAACTAAGAGAAGAAAACTTACGCAGCTCCTCAAAGGAAATATTGTTGATACGTCGTCCTGTTTTC
>BRYE01000006.1:14511397-14513897 GCA_030159115.1 Actinidia arguta var. hypoleuca | reverse complement strand
CACTTAATAAAGAAAAGTGAAAAAAATCAGCCTAATCGTCCAATTGAACGTTTCATAGTTTCCTAATTTAGCATGGAAAGCTAACTGTAATTCAAATCCTTACCTTCTCTCCCCACCCAAACATACATATATAGTGTGGGATAGTGGGTTAGATAGGTGGTGGAAGAAAAATTGAGAATAGACACCCGCGACAGTCTTGTGGTGGAAATGTGAGCTGACAACGGACAGTAACTCGGCAACGTTCTAGTTGTAGCACAGAAAGAGTGAGAACGATCGCCGAAGTTGTTTATTGGAAATGGCTCTCTGACGGTCAAGTTGGATGACCAGAGTCGCAATGTAGAGAGAAAAAGTGTGTGTTTTTAGGTTCAAATGCGCGTACCTCTCATGTAAAGAATTGTTAACTTTATATAGTACAACTCGGTGTGTGCTTTGACGGCTAGTTGTCTTGTCACTGAATAGATTACAATTCAGCGCATAGCCATACGCACTAACCGCTGTGTCAGTGAGTAGGCGGTTGACCCAGCCATGCTCCTAAAGCCTGGCTGGTAGCCTCTCATCATTCCGCCGATTCTCTATCCGGGCGTGGGGATGTTAGAAGAACCTTCAACGTACAAGTTATCTTCTGTCCCCTGACATCCCTTGAGATTTCCGCCGGCCGTTGCCCCTTGTCCAAGGTATAGCATGGTTAGTATTCCGAGCTTACTAAATAGTGACAGCTTGTAGATAACGATGGCCCTAACTTAGGCAGTGCTGATGTTCAATAGTGTGTTCATCGAGCTCCGACGCAGAGGGCCGTTGAGTTTGCTTCAAAGTGGTATGTCGTCGGAGGCCCCTGCCTTAGCAAAGCCAGATTTTGTCATTGTATATTTTGTCCCCTTACAGATAAATAGATACATCTATGCAAGCAACCAATGTACTTCATTACAACACAATTGATTTTACTCAACATTTTTAGGCATTCTTTTATTCTTTAAATGGGTTATTGTTTATTCATTCTCTTATGTCTTCCTCTTTCTCCTAGTATTAGGGCAATCAAATATTGGTGCCTATGACTCTAATGTTCCATTTGATCAAAACTACATTGTTTCATGGGCAAATGATCATGTCTCAGTTCTTCACCAAGGAAGAGAAATCCAACTCTCTGGGGACCAATCTTCTGGTTAATACTCTTCCATGATCCACACACACACACACACACACTCATCTACACATCTAATACTTTATCAGTAGTTTTTTTTTAGGCTGCACAAAATTTTATATCCCAAAATTGTCCGGTTAAAAGCAGTTTTTTTATTTTCTAAATAGACTTTGCTATAAGTAAAAATAAGGGCAAAAAGGTAAAAAAAACTGCACATGCAATCCCTATCCCATTCACATACACATAACTGCTGCAAATTCTCGTGCAGCTATGATTGCTACAGTTCTTTTAGTCATTACGCACCCAATGTGTGGCCAACTTTTATTACATAAGAAAACGAACAGTTTCTGTTAATGCTCTTCCATGATCCAAACAAACACACACACACACACATCTAATACTATTATCAGTTTTTTAAGGCTGTGTAAACTTTTATATCTCAAAATTGTCCAGTTAAAAACATTTTCTTTTACTTTGCTATAAGTCACTACAAGGGCAAAAAGGTAAGAAAATCTGCATGTTACTCCTATCCCACATACACATAACTGTTGTAGATTTTCGTTTAGCTATTACTGCTACAATTCTTTTATTCTGCACACATACATCGTGTGCCCAACTTTTACTACATAAGAAAATGAACAGTTTGTCGGTTAAATTTGTTTTCTTCTGTTGTTTTTATGTGTGTTGTAGGGGTTGGATTTGTTTCCAAGCTAAGCTATGTAACTGGGTTTTTCATATGAAGACGAAGTTACTGGATAAGGACTGCAACTTTCTATGTAAAACTTCTTGCTTTTTGTTTTGTTTCTCAAAATTGATCTTCAAACTATGCTTAGTGATTATCTTGGTTTTTTCATCTTACTTGGTGCATTTTGGAAATGAAATGTTGGGTTTTATGGCAGTTGAATTCGACTTCGGGGTCTCATTCGGAGATTGACATGGAATTCTTGGGTGGCAGAGATTCAACTTATGTGTTGCAAACATATGTGTATGTAAATGGAAAAGGTAACAGAGAAAAGACGATGCATCTCTGGTTTGATCCAACAAAGGAGTTTCATGACTATCAAATTCTGTGGAATCATCATCATATAGTATATGAATAATCTCTGTGTGTTTGTTTTATTCCATGTTAGAGCATCTCCATCAAATCACCAAATCTCTTGCTATTGCCAAGTATTGGCTAGAGAGGGTGAAAATATGAGAAAACTTGCATGCACGTCTTTTATGCACAACTCTTAATGCACCCCTCACTAGAGGTAAGTCCCATAATAGAGTTCACACACTGCGGATCCATCCCATGTGAGGTGTGCGTCCAAAGTTGCATATGAAAATGTGTATATATATAACAGGGCTACAAAAAATATT
>BRYE01000006.1:14478897-14496397 GCA_030159115.1 Actinidia arguta var. hypoleuca | reverse complement strand
CCCTGAAGGGTTATCTCGAGAAACTGGGGTTTCAAGAGTCCCAAGGTCATGAGGTACCCCAAGTTAGCTCCAACATCTACTAAAGTTTTCCTTGTATTCTTAAAATATTCCAGTACTAATACTCATCTGATATGCTTTCAGACAAACGTCGCAATAATCTGCCCAAGCTGTTCGGGGATGAGCAGTAAAGATTTGACAATGCCTTTGGTTCGGTAGATGAAAAGGGACTCTACTCGCTTCCAACGCTTCTTAAGTCCAAATCTTTTCGCAAGAGCTTCGGCCCTCCGAAGTCCATGGCGTCCAGTGAATGGGACAATGGTGAGGACCAGCTTGCAGATGGCGTACCTATTTCTTTGGGCAACACAGGTGAGTCTCGTCATTCCCAAGATGAACACATTCAGCATGACAACCATTCTCGAGACGAATCACTAGAATATCTAGGAACCTTTAGGAAGGAATTAAGGAGGATCTTACCTAATATTCCTGATCTAACCTTGCTAAGGTGGTCAGGGAAAAAGTTCAAGACCCAATCTTAAGATTTTTTACCAAGTAATTTGAGCACAAGCTCGGACTCTAAATTGGAGTCTTGGTCAGACTCAAGATTGACCCTAAAGCTTAGATCGAACGGTACTGTCTTTATCTTTTTCACGAGTTTCATCTCTTTTATTGACTGATGTTTGTTTTGATTTTATAGCTATGTCGAAGAGAATCACCCTATCTAAGCCTGCCAAGAAGGTGGAGGAGAAGAAAAGTAAGAAAGCAGAGTAATCGAAGAACGCAATCTCGATAGTGAAGTCCACCCCACCCACTAAAGGAATCGTCATTTGGAAAAAACGTCAATAAGATGAGGTGCCAGTCACCTCGCCCTATGAGATAAGCTTTAAAGGAAAAGAGGCCATGCCAATCCCGAGCCTAAGAATGCCAAGTTCACGCTCAGCGAGGCGGCAATCGTAGTAGCAAGGCCAGTGACTCCTAGAGAGGGCACCTTAGCAAATCCTATGACTGTTTTGGGGCCCAAAGTCACCATGCTAAGGATTGCTGCCATAGATGAAAAAAAATTTGAGACGTGCATTCCACCTTTCAACAAGGAGGAGGTGGACAAATTAGAACTCGATCAGATGGTCTCCAAGCTTTTCCACATCCTCGGTCAGGTAATTTGTTAAAATATGTGACTTCCGTATTTTCATTGCTTTGAAGGCGATCTTGAATACTTGATGAATTTTCTATATTTTTTAGGTGATAGTGATCGGGTCTTCTCTCGCCGGCCGTAGTCTGGAACTTAGTGACGAGGTAACCCTTCAACAGGGTCGGGTGGTTTCCCTCGAAGACGAGCTTACCCGAGCTTAAAAAGTTGCGGGCGACCTAAAGGGGCAAGTAACCAACTCAGCGTTCAGAATCAGTAGGCCTCCGAGGAGCTGACGAAGGTTAAGGAGGAGCGTGACGCCACTCTGGATAAACTAGCGAAGCTGGAGTTGTCAATTTTTAATTTAAGGGAGAGAGAGACTCATACCAAGAGGCTAGCTATTGAGGAGTATAAATCCTCGAAGGATTTCTAGGAGGCAGTGCTTAATGCTGCTTCTAGTTATTTTGGTGAGAGTTTCAATTTTTTGCAAGAGGCAGCTTACTTACAAACATCCTAATCTTGGCCTCGACCTCAATGGCATGGAAATGGATTGCGATTTGCTTGAGAGGGAGGAGACAGAGGAAGAGAAGAATGATAAAGAGGACGGTGATTAGAATGGAGATCCCTTTTCCCTTTAAATTCGTGTAAAGTTTCAAACTGGCAAAATTTAATCTTTTTTTAATGAATGAACATCGGTTTTTCTCCCACATTTTTAGCTTGTTTGCTTTTTGCTTTTTGCTTCTTGTTTGTGTTGGTAACATCAAAGAATAGTGAATATAACTTAAATTGGCGAGATAAATTTGGCAAACCTTGAACAGTTTTGGCAAATTCAATAAGAATTAACTCGAATTATGTTGATCAAAGTTTTAATCAATACGCGTCCCTTAAATCTTTTTGGTGAACAAAAACGCTTAATGACATGATAATGGGAAAACAAGCGAGATCATCGATGAGGCGATTGGTGAATAGATCAGTGAATTCACTTGCTTGGCAAACACATCAAATTTATAAGGCAAATCTCAAACTCGATTAAAGGGCAATTAAATGCGAGTTCCATCGTTAACCTCTACTATGGCAGAGTGATTAATCATGTGATCTATCCATGTTGGTGATTAAGATACCTTATCATTTTTCAATGAATGGGCATTCTTGATATCGATGACATCCACGTTGGCAATCAAGATGCCTTATCATTTTTTATTGAGTGGACGTTCTTGATATCGGCGACATCCACGCTGGCGATCAAGACACCTTGTCATCTTGCGTTGAATGGACGTTCATGATATAGGCGAAATCTACAATAGCTATCAAGACACCATCATTTTGTAATGAATGAGCCTTCTTGATAATGTCAATATCCTCATTGGAGATCAAGACGCCTTATCATTTTGCAATGAATAGCCGTTCTTGATAATGGTGATTCAGATGCCTTGTCATTTTGCAATGAATGACCGTTCTTGATAATGACGACATCCACAATGGCGATCAAAATGCCTTATATCATAACATAAAGAATGGGTGTTCTTAATAATGAAGACAACCACAATGGTGATTAAGACGCCTTATCATATCGTAATGAATGGACGTTCTTGATAATGGCGACAACAGAGAATTAGGTTGGCGACTGTAATCATACATGGCGATTGGCAATTATGAGAATGGTGACATCCAGTAGCATAAGCGATCATTTTCTCATGGTGATCAACAAATTCACTATTCTACAAATGCTCGGTGTTCCATGGATGAGGTAGTGCCTTTCCATTCATGTCCTCTAACCAATATGTTCCTGGCCTAGTCACCTCATCCTTAACTCAGGTTTACCACATCAAGTTCACCTCATCCTCAAGTTTATCTCATCCTTAGAGTGATGGGCGAGATGAGAAGTATAGGCAATGTGAAAACCATTGGGCAAGGTGAACACCTTACTTTTATGGTCATCCTTTCCTCGCCTCCTTCGTTTGGCCTCAGCTAACTCTTCTGCTGTAATATACTTGTCAGCCTTACTCTGTAGTGTTGACAAGATTTTTAGGACATTCTTGGAGAGAGAGTCAAATAGTGGGCCTAGGCGAAGGCCCTCCATCATCTCCATAATCACCACCTTATCACTATGGACTTCTACTTCTAGAACAACCTAGTTAAACCGCTTGACATAGTCTTTCTAGCTCTCCTAATCTTTTTGGTAGATTGTGAAGAGGTGAGAGGCATTCTTTTGCCTGACCCTGCAGCTCATAAAATTGGCGACAAAGAGCCTACTTAGCTCGCCAAATGAATCAATGGCTCTAGGAGATAGCTTTCTGAACCAGGTCCTGCCCGAGCCCTTCAAGATTGATGAGAAAGGTTTGCACATCACCTCGTCTGAATATCCCTATAATGTCATTAGAATCCTATATGAGTCAAGATGGTCCATGGGGTTGGTATTTCCTTCATATGTTCTGAGCTGGGATGGTAATTTGAATTTGAATGAAACTCTTGCCCTTACTATCCTGTTTGTGAAATGAGGCTCAGTTTGCCTTATCAAGGTGTACACAGTAACGGGAGCTTTCGCACCCGTATTGATGGCGACGATCTGAGCATCTAAGTCTTTAATTTTCTGGGTAGTGGACTTATCTCGGCGCCTGTGAGCCTGGTCATCTCGACGAAGTGACCTTCCTTGTCTCCTAGTTGAATGTTCCTCACCAACACTATGGCGATTCTATGAGTCCTGGTCACTCGACTGGTGAGAATGGCGAGATCGGTCAGCTTCCTCTAGAACAAGTGCAATGGTAGGAGGTAGATTGTTTGTGGCGAGGTGTTGTACCAGGCGGGCATTGATCTCGTTCACGATCCTAATCTGCTCAGTGACCACATGCATCTCACGGTGGAGGCCCTCAAAACCTAGAGCTTGGTTGGTATCTTCCATAGGATGAGTTATGTTATCTAAAGGGCAGCTAGTACTTGGTCTAGACAACTAGCGGCTGCACAAGTGCATAGAAAGTTGAGAACTATCGTTCCTACAGATGGCGCCAAACTGTTATGGTAAAAAATTAGGACCAACAACCAACAATCAGAATTGCTCTTTCACCTCTGTTCTAGAGCTTGATAACAACTCAGGCGACCTACGCAAATGAACAAACATGACTGGCTAGGGTGAGGCAGCTCAAAATTCCTTCGGCGTGCGAATCAGACCAAGGTGAGAATAAGCTAAGTAGTGAGAAAGCAGAGCTATAAATTCGTGTATGCCAGGATTAAATCGTACATTTTCATAATGAGGAAGCGACCCTTTTATAATTGGAGAATGGAGAGCCGTGTAAAGAAAGTACGGCGTTATCTTCGGACAGTGAAGCATGACAGTATATCCCGAAGATATTGGAGTAAATATATGAGATTGTCATATGAAGAATATCTCATAATTATAGGAGTTATGAAGGAAATGGATTTCTCTTGAGGACGGAGTCTTTGGACGACCATATATCGTCCTCACCATCAGGTGAGGTGAAAAACGTATAGCTTGCACATAGTTTGGAGTGAGCCTTGGTGAGCTGAACTTCATATGACGAGATAAATAACTTGTATGAGAAGTTGTAAATTTATCTCACATCACTATCAATTGGAGCCTGGATTTCCATTATCAATTATAATTATTTTTGATCTTATGAGTACAGAAAGGAACAATTATGATAATTAATAAAAGTGTCAATTGATTTATTATAATCTTACATAATAAAAACATAAAATTAAATGCATACAATGAAAATAAAACCCGACTTCCCTGCACCAACACAGTCTAAGCATTTGAGGTTCTATTTTAGGCTCGTTTTGATGATCCAAATTATATATATTGTAGATCATGTGGTAAAGATCTGTACCTAAAAATTAAGTTGATCTAACACTGTTCAGTACTATTTTATAACTTAATAAATGATGTGGCACACATAATTATATTTATTTGTTTTGATATAAATTATAATTGATCGACTATTGATATGTATCTAATTAACATGATTTTTGATAGTATTAATTTTTTTAATAATATTTAAAATATAAATGATTTGAATCATCAAAATGAGCTTTAAATGATCCAAAATGTTTTGATTGCATCCCATCGAGAAGCGTGGTCTATGAAAATAAGGCTCGAAGGCTTGAAGCTTCCTAACAATTGGCGCCTAGATCAGCCATTTCTCGAACCACCATAGCGTGGTGAGCCCGTGATCTGACCACTGAGGTCCCACCACGCAGCTCAAATATACGAACACAATCTAAACAAGTACAGTGTCAGCGAATTGGGTTGGTGTGGACTACGAATTTCCTGTGGTTTCGGAAGCAGTCTAACAATGTCTCTCGCAGACGTTATGACTCCCTTGTCAGGAGTCAGGATCTTTAGAAAACACACATTAAATATGTGAAGGCAAATAAATGGTTTACATTGTTTTCTCTCTACAAATCCTTTCCAAATTCATGATTCTAATAAAATGGGAAGGGACTTACTCGACGAGTAATAGATCAAGCTCGTTGTAATGGTTTTATAATTTATATTTAAGCCCAATACTGGTATTAGGATTGTGCACTTAAACCCTAGACTTGATTTTGGTGAATTTGAATACCAATTTTGACCTTTTTTTAAATCCAAGCTTCTAGAAAAGGCATCATTATGCGCATTGTGAGGTGTGGGTTTAGGAAAAGAAAGAAAGAAAATTGAATATAGACACCTAATAGACCTACAGTGAATGAAGGAGGCCACTGACAATCACTAATTGCAGTTGCTTAGTTGCGACATTGAGATCAGCCACCACAACTGTTTTTGAAAAATGACTATCTGACGGTTAAGTTAGATAATAAAAAAATGTATGTAAAGAGAGAATATAAGTATTTTTCAGCTAGATGCGCCTCACAATTGGTGCATCTATTGAATTTAATAGTATGAAAAGACCGAAAAACAACCTTGTTTTGGATCTGGAGTACGTGACAATCAACCTAGTTTTCTACATTTTTCCTTCAGTGGCGAAAGCAAGACCTGAAGAGCCACACTTGAGTGGTAGGATAATACGCATGCATTCACATTTAATCTTCCCTCACCATAATCGTTTTTCAGATTCTAGGAACAACCACTCCAAGTGGCCAGCACTCCCACGCAAAAGAGCAAAAATCCAGATTTGGGTAAACCAAAGACTCTCGTTCTAAATCCTAGTTCATTTACTATCTTAATTAGTCAGGATCACTCAACGCCAAAGTACCGTCAAAATACAACCAATAGAATATTGATTGTTCCGTTAACAAAAAAAAATGTGGGATTTTTATCCTTCTCATGGTGATAAGAAAACACAATTATTTTTTTTCTTCGCTTGATTGACATGATTCAATTTTCAAAAAAGATAGGAAAATACTGAATTTTTTTGCTTACCTGCATTTTTGATTGTTCTATTAACAAAAGAATTTGTTTTTGCTTTTGTTTTAGTTTTAGTTTTCTTTTTTAGTGAAGGGTTGAAACCCTTGTTATATTAGGATGTTATTTAGGATATTATGAGTTTTGCTATGTGTTGTGGTAGAAATCTGGGAGAGCAACCAACAGTCAGAATTGTTCTTCGGCCTCGGCACTGGATCTCGGCTTAAAATGGGGCGACCTGCACACTAATGAACAAAAGTAATCGGCCGGGGTGAAGCCGCTCAAAATCCCTCCGGCGTATGAATCATACTAAGGCGATCAGGAGATAAGTTAAGGTAGCATGGGCGAGCACAATAGTGAAAGTGTCTGTGGTGCCTGTGTTGAGCGTACCTTTTTGTTATGGGGGAGCGACCTTTATATAGACGGAGTAATGAGCCGTGTAGATGAATCACGGCGAGTTCCTCAAAAGGATAAGTATGGAAGGATATCCCAATAAATTCGGAGATAATATCGGAGGATGCCATTTGGTGATCAATCCGTTTTTATAGGCGTTGTGATGGAACTGGAGTCTATCGGTGATAGTTCTCTTGTAGAGGTGGAATTCTCACGGAGATGGACTCTGATCAGGAGGAGGGATGATGGAGAAGGAGTCTTATGGAAATAGACTTCTGACGGGGATGAAGTCTTTTTGGGGAATAAGTTTTCATGGAGACGTCTCTTTCTTGGGCGAGATAAACCACCTCGCCCGATGGCGACCTGGAGGAACCATTTATATAGGCGAAGTGGAGCTAAGTTTTTTAATAATATGAGGCGACCAGGAAAGTTGGTACTGTGAATCCTTGGACGATGTGAGCTACTTGGATTATTCAAAACTAAGAGGTGGCGTGTATTTTTCCCACATCACTATGTATAGTGAATTTTGTAGATGATGCATACTCCCATGTGATGGGATCTGCATTTTTCAAAACTTTTTTATTTAACCATTAGTAAGTTATACTTTTGGAAAATTAGTGAGTTTTATTTTTTGACTTTTCAAAGTTGACAATTATTATGGAACATCCCATATTAGAAACACGAGCAAACACATGCGACGGAAGGAGTATTTTAAGGCTTGCCAGTGTGTGGGATGATGTAATGTCCTGTTTTGAAAAAAAAAATGTGGAATATGATTATGAATTATCAAGTGTGATGAAATGCTAGTTTGAATTGAAGAAGGGCATTTATCATGTTTAGGATCCTAGTGCTCTCTCGACTATGAAAACCGTGGTAGGTTTATTTTCTAGACTTGGACTAAGTATCTCTAGATTGCGGGGGCAAGGTTACGGTGGGGCCTATAATGAGCGTGGTGAATTAGATGGCCTTAAAACACTTGTACTAAAGGAGAATCCGGATGCATATTATGTTCACTGTTTTGCTTATAGACTTCAGTCATCTCTTGTTGCTGCCACAACATCGAATCCATATCAGATTGCCTCACTCTTCAGTTCGCTCACTAGACTGGCGAATGTTGTTAGCTGCTCCTCATGCAAACTCGAAGACAGTCTTGGGGAGAAACGAGTTGCAAAAATTGTTGAGGCACTTGATGTTGGAGATCATTCAACCGGTCTCAAATGTTCTGGCTCACACTATGATGATTTGATTAATTTGATTGGTATGTTCTCAGACGTGATTGATGTTCTTGAAATGATTTCAGAGGATGTTTCATACTCAGAACAATGAGCAGTAGCAAGTATCTTGTTGAATTTGTATTCAATCTTCATCTGACGAAAACAATATTGGGAATTACATGTGTTGTCAGACTGTACATATGAAAGCTGAATATATCGTGAATGCCATGGAATTAGTTCAAGTATCCAAAAGATGACTCAATATGATGACGTAGAGTGGGTGGACCTCTTTACTTGGTGATGTTTCCACCTTTTGTGAAAACCATGACATTGATGTTCCCAATATGGATGATATGTTTATTACTTGAGGGAGAAGGAGTGGAGTTCAGGAAATGAACAACTCGGCATGATATTCTACGGTGCCATAGATTCTCAGATTCAAGAACTAAACACTCGCTTCAATGAGTCGACCATTGAGTTGCTTCTTTGTGTAGCATGTTTGAGTCCATCTAACTCATTCTCTAGTTTTGACAAGAAAAAGTTGATCCACCTTGCTGAATTTTATCCAAAGGAATTTTCTCCGATGGAACTCATGGTACTTCATGATCAACTGGCTACTTATATTGTTGATGTGCGCTCTAGAAATGACTTTTCAAGGCTTGATTCCATTCACGATATTGCTAAAAAAATGGTGGAGACTGGAAGAGAGAGAGTATATCAGTTGGTTTACTTGCTTTTGACTCTGGCATTAACCTTGCCAATCACGACTACTTCAGTTGAGAGGGCATTTTCAACTACAAATGTTGTGAAGAATTGGTTGTGCAATGAAGTGGGTGATCAATGGATGAGCGATAGGTTGGTTTTATACATAGAAGAAGATGTTTTTGAAGGCATTGGTAATGACACTAGCTTGTAAAGTTTTCAAAAGATGAAAACTTTTTGGGGCCAATTGTAAAAACTGTGCATTACAAGCTTTACTAATCAACTTAACTTTTTGATGTTTATCATTAGCTAAAAAGGCTTTATCATTTTATTGTTCTTAGAACGTTTTTGAGGCTGTGCTTGATTGTTAACCACTGATTTCCTGGCTTCCAAGCTCCAACACTATCACACGCATCTTGTGATTGGTTTATAGATTAGATTGCATAGTGGAATTGGGTTGTTAGAAGCATTAGCAATGGAATTTTATTATTTGATGACCTATCACTCTTTGGTTTAGCATTTGACTTTACATAGGATTTGCTTAAAGGACTGCCTGCAAGTTGTGAAAGTAGGGTAAACCGGGATAAGCAATTTGAAGTAGCTGTGTTTTTGGCTGTGCACAAATTTAGAAAAAAATGAAAGAGGTATTTGATTATAGTTCAAAAGCCCGAACTTTTTTTAAGGTTCCAAACTTTCAATATCTTTTGTTACCATGTCTTGACAGTGAAGGGGTTTACTGAAGATGCATTAGACTTGCAATTTGTGCTTTTAACTGCGTTATGCTACTAGTTATGGTTCTGTTGTTGAGTCGGGTAAAAACAGGAAAGCTAGCATAACTTGGTGTAAGATGTGGAATAAGAAATAGGAATTGATAACTATTGCTTTTGAAGTCACAATTGTTAAAGAACTATCAATCTTTCACTAAATTTTAATGGACTTGATGATTCATAAAGTAATTCTGTAAGTGCCTGCTGGCTGGATTTCATCTACTTCCAGGCTAACTATAGTTCATTTTGCTTGAATTCATGATTTAATGTTTTCTTCCACTTTGAAACAACAGGTAAATTAGGCTATCATTCTTATGAAAATCTCCCGTTTTCAACTCAAACAGTTTCTTTGGTATGTAATTTCAGTTTTGGATATGCTTCAGCATGGTAATGCAGTTATACATGGTGACTAGTGTAACTGTAGAAGTCATTGCCTTCATTGCATTTATCAGGCAATTCTCAAATGGAAGCTGACGACTGTTATTGTTAATAAATTGATGTTTTCAGAACTAGTGATAAATGGCTCTGTTGAAAACATGCTAATGGGTTTGATCGGCATGGGGAGATTATTCTACAGTCCTTTGAGGTCAATTTCACCTTCTTTTGGGGAAGAGTGTGATACATTGGGACCGATGCTTGTTCCCACTTCCCAGCCACAGTTTTTTTTGTTTTAATAAAGAACTGATTACTTTTACTGCGACTAATTTTCAATCTCCAGAGCTGCTTGTGATCTATTTCACTCTTCTTTGTATGAAATACTCATTTTGTGGTTGTGAGTATGTGCAAAATTTTCTTCAAACATCCTAAACTGGAACAATAGTTTTGCTGTGTCTATTGACACTGTTTTCATTGTCCGTGTAGGTAAGCAGCGACAATGCGTGATAACTTCAGCGAGGCTTTGTTGGAACTTGTTGTAATTGACATTGTTCGGTTATGGGGTCTCAAAAATTGGAGATCATTGCAGAATCTGGAATTTATGGCAAGTTTGAACAAATTCATAACAGTTGTGTTTCTTTTGAATCCTCTTTCACTGCAAATGTTCATTTTATTGGGGATTCAGTTACCGTATATTGCAGTCGACCCCTCCCTGCACCTTCGATTAATGGATACAAGCATTATGTAATGTCCTCCTATATAGTTATCTTCTTCGGCAAAGACTGAATATAATCGCTGTAGTTGCTGAACTTGAGACTAATTTGAGTATGGTGAAAAAAAACTTGTTTCATAATCTACTCTTCTTTCTTTAGAAGTATTTATCGCATTTCTAGCTTTCTTTAGCTGACAATGCTATTGCAAAATTGCTGCTGTACCGAGCTCTAACGCTTCTGTTTTATAGTATTCAATGACAATTCTTCTCTTAGACACTGCTTGTTAAGTAACCCGGTACGAGTCTTTACTGAAGTAGAAAAACTAGAAGCGTGATATTGCAGGGACAAAGTTACAGTCGGACCGAGGGTGGCCAGGGCTCCCCCATGGTCCAAAACACGCCATGAGTTGCTATATAAATTAAGTCTTAAATTTGATTGACTTGTGTGAAAATTATTTTTTTCCATTTTAAATCGTTTTAATTATTAATTCCTACCTTTTGTTCCATTGTGAGAGAAATTACCTCATTTATTAGCATCCTCCACTATAAATAGGGATGTAACCCCTTTATGGGAATTCTTTCAATCATTAATAAAAAATTTATTTCTTATATTCCTTGTCTTCAATGTTCTTTTGTGAGTTCAAGTGTTCTTCGTCCCTAGAATGAGATTTAGGCCTTTGTCTACTAGAACGATGTCTAGTTATCATTGCATCATGCATGGTGGGAGGGTTTAAAGAGGTGGAGAGACAGCAAAAAGTAAGGATCGAGATACCCCACCCAAAGCCAAATGATGTGGATTTAAACAATTTTTTTACCCGATGGGTAGAGTACAAATTTTTATAATTACTACCCAATCAAAAGTGAGTAGGGTGCAAGTTTTACAACAACCCAACTGCACCCAATATAATTTTATTATGACACCCAATATATCTTGTGCTATGCACTGGCAGGAAAAAGAAAGATATTTTTTTATATATCCATGTTGAAAAATATTGAGTTCAAAATCATATGAAAAGACAATATAATTTATTAAACACATAAATAGTTAATACAAAAAAAATAATTAATTACTTGATTACATTACTTTCATTTACGAACATTGCATTTTTCATCGACAGTTATACATTCTGGCATGTATCAAGAAAATCTGTTAATTCATTATTGATTAAAAAATAGGAAATAAAATAGAAAAAAGTAAAGAGTCAAAAAATTTCTTCTTGACAGATGTGAGTAATTCTTGGATTCAAAAGCGTATAGTCATAAATATTAAAAAGTTAGGTCGGTAGACCCGTGAAAACCGGCTATGGGGTCAGTTGAACCGAACAATAAATTTTTTTTAAGTTCATTGTAAAAGTTTGAACTACGTTTGGCCCACAAAGGCAGTTTTGTGCAGATCCTATCATCCTTTATAAAGCATATGAGTCAAATACCTTCTTCTTCAGTTTTCAATGTGGGACATTTTTAATTTTTTACTGTGGGTTTTTAAAATAAAAACCATCTTCCCTTCTGTGTGGATGAATCATGACCATACAAACATATATTTTCACCTTTCTATAATAAGATATATTGGGCAAAAATTATGTTGCTATAAATATCATTTACCAATTATTTTTCTTCTCACCTTCAAATTGTTTAGACTCATGCATACTACTGAGAAGTAGCTAGCTAGCTAGATTTAACTTTGCTTATTAACCAACTATTAATTTGAGTTTTATGATATTTTTCTATGTAAACACGTAAGAACGTAAGAATTTTTTTTTCAAAAAATATGTAAGAAAAAATAGTTTTCTTGTTTTATTTAATTGCAATACTATATTTAATTATATATTTAATAATATTTTATGGTTCTAACATCACGGTTCGATTCTGGTCCAGTTCAAACCGGTGACCTCTCCACCCGGTCTCTTTCATAGTTTGCTTACCAATTTGGTTTTCAAAGCATTATTAACCGGACCAAATTAACCAATCTCTTTTCTAGTTTGCTTACCAATCCGGCTTTCAAAATATTGTTCAAAACATTGTTAATCGGACCGGACTGGCTAGACCGTCAATCGATCTAGTTTGAGTCTCAAAGTCATTTTCATAAAAATATTGTTCAAAACATTGTTAACCGAATGGGACTGGCTGGACCATCGATCGATCTGGTTTGAGTCTCAAATCCATTTTCATAAAACGTATTTTAACCATTAAATCGATAAAATTGATTTTGACTGTAATATGTGACAAATAGTCAATACATTAATAATTGTATTTTGCTCAAGGTATAAATAAAAAGGTGAATTGTGAGGCATTAAATAGGAGATCTTAGAGCTTCAGTCCTTGTTTTTCACCGATATGGGATTAAAATGGAGGCGGTGAGAGTTCATAAGAGAACGCCATGTAGGAGAGAGAAATTATAATTTTATGCCACATGTTACTATACTATATTTGCTTACTATATAATATATAGACAGATTAACATTAGGTTATGATTTGTAACTTTGTTATTTTCCATTAGTCAGTTGTTTTTGCAATTGGGAGCTTCAGTTTAGATGTATTTTCCAGTGATTTGTTGGCTTTTGGCAAACTATTTAATAAATTTTCACTTATTGATAAAAAAAGAAGAAGTGTGAGACAGGTAATCCAAAAACTCGCAAGGCGGGTGGGAGGCTATGAAATAAACTCGCGGATTGCAGCGTTGCCATCCCTACAAAAGAGGGCTGCTTTCATTTTAGTTTGTATTGCAATGGCAATTTGCCCTTTCAGTAAACTCCAATATTGAGGGGTGGTATATATAATTTACTAAAGGTCAAGGAGTGATCTGCATTAACGAAAAATCACAGGGGAGATCAACGTATTTTACACCTTTTTCTCTTTTCTGATATTGGCTTGGTGAGCCCTCCCCAGATGGATCAGGCTTCCAAAAATTGACGGGCGAGCCCACCCGTAGTAGGAGCGGGCCCACTCGCCTAAAATGGGTTTGTGTTCGTTAGTTGGTGGGTGTCGGCGCGACCCGTCGTCTCTTAACGATCATTGACGCGTCGCCTTTCACCCCCGACAGGACGAGTTAACTCAACTCAGCCCCCACACACCTCTTCTTATACTACCAACAAAGTCATATTTTTCCCACTAAGTTTCGATGTGGGACAAGAAACTCTCTCTATCTCTCTCTTCATTTTTCTCAAGTATTTCATAGAAAAACCACACAAAATTGTTCCAGATTTCTGTTGTTTGGATAAACCTGGTGACTAAAGGTCATCCCCAATCCTTCACCAATCATGAAATTTGATGGAAAAAATTGCTAAAAGAGAGGTTTAGTTCTTTTAGCAAATTTGTATCAAATCAGGGAAAGGAACGATGAGTCAAAGGCCAACGCTCTTTAATGGGCTCAAAAGCTCCAATGAAGAACTACAGCTAAGGAAATAAATGATAAGCCCAAGCCCTACCTGAGAAAACAAATAAGTCGCTTGGTTTGTGTGATTTTGTGGTGAGATTTATGTAGAGAAAAATATAAAAAGATAGAAAATAAAATAAAAATAATCATGAAATTATAAGGCGTGTACCCCAAATTATAGTGGTTTTGCACCCAATTGGAAGATTTATATAGTATGAAAATGTAAAGTCACATATTTTTTACTATATTTTTTGATAATTGGTATTGGTCCACTAGATAACTAATCCGGGAGACAAATCTCACCATTGACAAGATGGGGAAAGGAGTCGAATCCTGAACCAAGAATTTTATGAGACTCCTAGTGGCCACGGGAGACAAATCTCACCATCGACAAGAGGGGAAAAGGAGTCGAATCCTGAACCAAGAACTTTATGAGATTCCTAGTGACCAGGTGACTACCACTCGCGCTAATACATGAGGATTTGTTAGAAACTCATAGTATAATTTATATTTACTCGTCAAATTTTCTTAACTAGGACGACATATGCTTCTGCGCTCCCAAAATTAGAATTTTGAATGTCTGCCGTTACTTACTTGTAAGATTTTGATTAAGTCTCTCTCTATATATATATTTAAAAGAATTGAGTGAGTCAATGTTTCAAAGAATTAAATGTATAATTAAAAATGGTCCAAATAAATTTTGAATCAAATATATAATTATATAGATAAAATCAGATGCTATTAGGTAAGAAGAATCTGGTGATCCCCGCAAACAATGAGATATGCACCATATCTGCTAGCTAGCTTTGACCAACTAGAAACCCCATGACCTATCTGGTTCAGTATCTTCGTTGGTTTGATCTGTTTTTGGATCCAGTGTTTCTCTAAAATCATAAATCACAAAAATGCCCTGGCTCAGATCCAATCTCTTCATATAATTTTGACAAAACATTGTCTTCTATTTTCAATTCATGAGTTTAGTCAGTTTATATAGGGTTTTATCCCGATATTAACCGATCTCTGCCAGTGAATGATGGGATTGATTTCTAAATTAGTCAGCGATCGATTTTTGAATTGGATACCAAGTTATAAAAAAAGAGGCTAACACAACTGAATTATTGTATTATCTCTGATGCACAAATGATTTGGTATCAAGAGTTGGATGATTGTATCAAACGTGTTTGTTGTACTTTTCTCCAAAAAAATTTTACTGCCTATTTTTATCCTGTTATGCAATTCAAACAGAAAATGTTTCTCATCTTTTTATTTTTTATATATATATATATATATATATATATATATATATATATATATATTATTGTCATTTTGCACCAGAAATTATGAGAGCGTTTGTTGGAAACATTATTGGTTCGGAAAAAAATATTTTAATATTAGTGGTTAATAAAAATTAAGGAGTTGACCTAATGAATAAAACCGACGCTTGATTCGATTTTTTACAGCTATTGTGCTCCATGTTGAACGTTTAAGATAGGTCAACATAACTCACATTTATAAGTAATTCCTAAATTATGTTTCAACGAACTCTATTGTAGCAAAAATTTGGGACAAGTAACCAACAGTCAAAATTACTCTATCACCTCGGTACTGGACTTCGGCGACCACTCAGGCGACTTGCGCAGACGAACAAACGTAATCGGCAGGGGCGAGGCCGCTCAAAGTCTCTCTAAGTGGGAATCAGATCAAGGCAAATATAGGTTAGGCAATATGAACACAGAGTTATAAATGTGTGCATGTAAAAGTTAAATCGTACCTCATTATGGTGGGGGAGCAACCTTTTTATATATGGAGAATGGTGGGTCGTGTTAGTGGATTACGGCGAGATTCCCGGAAGGATATGTATGGAAGGATATCCAAACAATAACGGAGATAGAATGAAAAATTGTCATCTCGAAAACATTCCGTTACTATAGACAACGTGATAGAGATAAGTTCCTTATGGAGATGGAGTTCTCATGGAGATGATCTCTGATCCGGCAAGGTAACCAACCTCGTCCCCTGGTGAGATGAAGAACACTGACGAACTCTCAGTCGAAATGATCAACTGGTACGACGATATTCTTGGGGACCAATTTTGGCATTTGGGGGGTATTGGCTTGTTAGGCGATCTTCCTCACGTCAACTATAAGTGGTGAATTTATCCCACATCAAACTCCATCATATATAAAAATTAAAAACAATCAACAATATGGTAATTTAAACTGATATTGAAAGTGAGACAATTGATAGGCCCAATTTGGGTTAGTAAAACTAACTCACGTTTATTTTCTTGCTACTCAAATTATGGATAACTGTAACGGGATTTTCTACCCCAGGATGACTTATTAGTTTCTTAATTGAATTATCGCACCTTTAAAAAAAACTAGATCATATTTGTTTATTTATTTTGTTTTAAGATTTTTTTTTCAATTATTTGATCAAAAAATTTGTATTTTTTTAAGTGCATCTTGACTAGAAAAATTTAAAATTCTAAAAAAAGTATCAATCTTAAAAAAAAGTTCACAAGAGACAAAAAAGAAACATATAACTTAATAATCGACTAATAAGAGTGAAATAGTTTTTGTCTAAGTGAATTTATTTTTAAATTAAATCAAAATTTATATTTTTAAATTTCTCTCGTAAAGATAAATTGGAAAAAAATATAAATTTTAATTTAAAAAAATTATTAAAAATGAATAAATTTATGAATCAAAATAGATAAATTACTTAAAAAAAACTAATTTCACTAACGCAAAATGGGGAAATAAAAGTTTGTTTCGTGGGAAATCTTCCATTGGTCCCACAAAATTCACTTCCCACATGTTAGAATATATTTTATATATAGTTAGAATATATTTTAAATATTTACCTGATTAATATATATTTTATATATAGTTAGAATATATTCAGAATATATTTTGATACAGGTATATTCTGAATATCTTCCTAATTAATACGTTACTTTATTTACTTTATTATTATTTTCTTATACAAATTATTTCTTTCAGATTTTTCTCTATATAAAGAGGACCTATATATATTCTTTATCAACTTAATACAATTTCTTTTAACATGGTATCAGAGTCACGTCTGGTGGCTTAAAACTTCGCTTTCGTTGTCGGCGGCAACTCTATAGTAGCTGAAAAATTTTCTTTTCTTTTTCCATTTTTTTCTTCTTATCGAGAACCACTCGGCGAATAACAAATCGCTGACCATCTACCACTCGGCGAAGAACAAACCGCCTCACGTGCTATACGCCCACGCGCTCATGCATCCATGCGCTACCTACGCCCCCCCCCCCCCCCCCCAAGCGCCTCATCGGCGCACTCTCAGTCCTTGTATCTAAACTCAGTTGATTTTTCTTTTACCATCTTGAGTTTGAGACGGGATGTTATAATATATTTTATATATGGTTAGAATATATTCTTAATTAATACGTTATTTTATTATTATTTGCTTATACAAATTATTTTTTTTAAATTTTT
>BRYE01000006.1:14468897-14471397 GCA_030159115.1 Actinidia arguta var. hypoleuca | reverse complement strand
CTTCTTTTTGGAATTTTTTTAGCTTTTGTTTGTTTCCGAAAAACTAAAATTCACAGATTTTTATGTCTTCTTAAACCGCGTTGTAAAGAAGGTACATCGAACTGAATACTTAAATATATGTAAGAAAAAACAACAGTAGTCACAAATATAAACGTCCAACAACTACAATATCAATCGTTCGAATAAATAATAAATTCAAGCCGTTGCAATCAAATTAAGGCCTGGTTTGGCTAAGTTAGAATTGTTAACTACTTTGATTTTTAAGAGTTTTTTTAAAGTCATTTTCTTTAATAGGTTGATCAAAATTTTATGTCTTTAGTGCATGGATTCTTAAAAAAAATTAATTAAAGACAAATTATCTATTTTTTTTGTTTTTAGTGAATTTTCTTTTTAAATTAGAATAAATTTTATACATTTTAAGATTTCTCACCGTCAATGAAAAATAAAAAAAGTATAAAATCTTGATTAAATGATAAAAAAATTTAATTAACACAAAAAAACTCAAAGCCTAAAATAGGTAAAAGATCTAAAAAAAATTGGGCCAAACTGGGTAAATGTGTATCACCATCTTATTTGGATAAGAATTTTAGGAAAAGATACTTTTAGAGAAAAAAAAAACAATTTAAGATGAAAGAAAAAGATAAAATCTGAACTATTTAATTTATTAAATTTTTCTTTGTTCCTTTTTTTTATCTTTTCCTTTTTTCTGTTTCCAGTAGTGTATGTAAAACACACGCCAGGCATATTCAATTCTAAGGCTTACATCTAGGAGCGTAAAAAATTGTCGAGAAAAACGAATCGGTCGAAAAGATTGATTTGGTTTGATTTTTGCTACTAGTTTAGAGGTTTCGGTTCAATCTGATTTTATAATGTGTTAAACCGATACAAACAAAAATCGAACCAAGTTAACTCCCTATTTACTAATAGATCTAATTTTTGATTCGATTTGATTTTTTAACTTACATACAATATCTAGGTTTAGTCTTCAGACCAATACACCACGTGTATCATGTGGGAGGGGTGGTGAGTGGTTGGACACTACGGTGGATGGTTGTGGTCAGCAATGGTGGGTGATGGTTAACGACAGTGGTGGGTGGCAGACTGTAAATGAGTTGGGTTGGATCTTATTGATGTTGACTCGTTTAAGATTCATTTAAGATGAATTAAGTGGGTCATGACTTATTTTAACCCAACGTTATAACTAGGTTGGGTTGAGTTTTAATTTTAATGAGTTTATTTGGCCGGATTCACAAATTATTAGTCGTAATACTAATAATACTGAGGTTGAAATATGTCCTATGTCTTGTTTTGTTGGATCTAGAATAAGAACCAATAGTACCACCATAATTGTTTGCAGAACATCTCATCTGTTAAAAATCCAACCCCACGGGTTAAAGATTGTCTCCGAATGAAAGATAAGAGGGAGTTTTAACTTAGTTACGCGACCCCTATATAAAAAAGCTTGTTATGGGTTATGCAAACGTGGAGGTGTGATTATATGCCAAAACATGCCTGGGACTATTTTGAGATAATGCCATCTCATTGGATAATATCTCTCAACCAAACAAGGACTAAACAAAATAAGTTTTTCTTTCTTTTTTTTTTTTTACGAAAACAATCTTATAAACAAAGGAGGTTATCATGTATTAAAACCCACTACTTTTTGAATTCGAATTTGCTAAATTTGACGATCTCACATTCACCGTAAAGTTGACTATTTTTGGCCAAATGTATGCATAATTTGACAATTCAAAACGTTCATCATTTAGAGATATTGTTGCAATAAAGATGTTTGAAAAAAATTAGAATGATAAGTGTAAGGGGATCAAACATCCAACTACCATTGTGGTTGAGCTCCACCATGCACTGTTACCGGATTGTCGCTTGATAATAAGTTTGATGGACAACTTAGCGCGGTAACACGAACGACAAGCACAACGACCATCACGGCGGATTTACTTGATTGTGGTGCAGGGAGTAAATTGTAGTGTACACGCAAAACTTCCTCTGCTAACCACGCGCTTGGGCTCACGTTCTTATGATGGGATAAGCTAGGTATCAACCACGTTAGTAGGGGCACGATTGAGTTAGTCGTCTGTTTACTGACACAACAGCTAATGCGTATCCACACACATTGAGCTATACTATAAAAGGAGACAGACAATTTCATTCACGAGTAGTCAACAATCTCTCTATTTCTCTTTTTAGAACCAGAGCTTAAGAACTCTCTCTTTTTCTCTAGTTTTTTTCGGTTACTAACTTGACAGTCGGAGAACTATCTCCGGAACAGTTCTGAACAGTCCTTCTTACGGTTGTTGTCTTGCAGACTCGACCAAGAAGAGTTAGTGCCATCGAAAACATGTTAGAGCTACTGCTTTGTTTATATTTGATTTTCTTCCATCCTATAATCAGGTATTAAAAAGTTTATTTTTAAAATGCAAAATCATGTACGTTTCATTATGAAATAAAATATATTGTCAAAAATAAATATATCTTGATA